>VYZV01043419.1:1102-23511 GCA_013401275.1 Pandion haliaetus | reverse complement strand
CTGAAACTTGCAAGCCATTAAATAATAAAACAATATTTAGCCATTGTGTCTAGTTTGGGATATTCTGCTTTTTTTTTGGTCCTAGAGACTTCCTTATGTTCATGTGCCTGCTGTAACGTATTTCAAGAAACTAAAAATTTTGAAGTGTTAAAGAAGTACACAAGTTGGTTTTTTGTTTTTACCACTTGAAGTGTTAAAAGTATAAAACAAGATACTTCTGAGAGCAACAAAGATAGGAGCATATCAGATTTGTGTATTCTTTCTTCAGGACACTTGCAGTCCCTCATCCCACAGAATCCTTGGGGAAAAAATACCATAAAAGGAGAAGAAATGTTTTTAAAACCCGAAACATAAGCCTATTGCCAAGAGACGTGTAAATAGATTGATTCTCTTGAATGTTGTTTGGCACAAATACATTGTGAAGGGGGAGGCATTTCTTTTTATGCTTGTTGTTTATGTGACAGATGGATTTTCCCAAATCAAAAGTTATACATTGCAATGAGTTGTAGTCTCCTGGAAAATGGTTTGTGTTGTCTCATCTTGTATAATGTGCAAATAAGTTTCTCCAGGCATTTATTTGATAGTTTGAGGCTTTTGGATGTCTGTTGTGTTGGTATTTTGAAACTTGATCCTTTTGTCCTTTCCGTATGTATCCTTGTGTATTACTGCCTTTACCAAACTCAATTTCCTAGTGACTGTGTTCATGCCTGTGTTTTGAAGTCACTTTTTGTAAGCTGTTAGGCTCTTGAAAGCAATAGAGTGAAATAACAAACTTTGGGTGAAACTGTGGGAAGGCAGAATTTGTCATTGTGCATGTATGTATATATGTATAGTGTGCAAGCTCAAAATGTGGCCAGTGGCATTTTAGATGACTACAAGGACCTTTGACTACTCTTTTAATGTACTCTTCTAATCTTTCTGCATATGGTTTCTACAGGGAGCAATAGAAAGAGTGAAGGAAAGTGATAAATTAGTTGCAACCAGTAAAATAACACCACAAGACAAACAGAACATGGTGAAACGTGTGAGCACCATGGCTTATGCACTACAAGGTAAACCAAATTTTGGGCTAAATGGCAATGTTGTAGACCTCTGAAGGACACCTAAGTAACCAACTTTGAAAGGGAATCTTTGTTCTACCAGGAATGGTAATAAGAGCTAGGCATGGTTTGGGGTTTTTTTTTGTGACGTGCTTAGATTTTCCTAAAATTGCAGTTATCTTGCCCAATGTTTTCTTTCAAATCTCATACTGCTATTGCAAGAGATGCATATTTTGGAAATGCAGTTAAAAACAAAACAAAACAAACCCCACCAAACACCCAGACTGATTCTTTTATTTTGAAGTGATAATGTTTCAAAGAAAAAGTATGAGCAGAAGTGTTTTTCTGACTCATGGTTTGGTCAGGCATGATCCAGTTGAGATTCATATTCTTGTGGGTAAGATTTTATTTCCTGGATGCTCTTTGAATGAACTTTTTCCTCTTTAGATTAGAGATGTTGTAAATACGAGACATAAAACACCACACTTGAAAAACTGCAGAAGTGAGGAGTCAGGGCTCAGTCCTGCAGGATATCAAGCCCTTACGTGCATCCTGTTACTGACTTCAGTGGGACTCCTTATTGCTGAGGGAGTTGCATCTTTTTTCACTGACTTAAAGCCAAGAGTACTCAGTATTTTACAGGACAAAGTCAGAGCAGCACACAAAATTGATTTTAAAAACAAACAAGAAAACTCCCCACTCCCTCCTTCGTGGTCACAATGATGCAAGAGGACTGTGCTGTGTAAGTGGCAATCGTGGAAGAGACCTCTAGGATGACTTTTACAATCTAGAATATTTCTTCTCCCTCTATTCGTATCTCAAAATATATTTAACTTTTTATTTCGGCCATAAGCTGTGATTTGACAAGAGATGCAGAAAGTCGTGAAAGGTGTTACAGATTCAGTAATGCTATTGGGTTTCTACTGAAACAGCCTCAGTCAAGAAGAGGTCAAACACTACTGGCTGTATCTTTTTTGAGCTAAATATTTACAGCTGTGGCTTACAACTTGATATCTATACCCTTGGAAATCTGAACGTCCTAGCCAAATTCTATTGGAAACACTTCAGGAAAGAGCAGTTACCTCAGTAGGAGAAAATCCTGCTTCTATTCTTTATCAAATCTTTGTACACCTGAGTATTGTAACAAGAACCTGGCTTTATCCAGGAAGTGTCCATATTTTAGCAGTGAGTAATTGACACCCTACCAATTTTACAAACAGTTCCATCATAGGTTGAGTGCTGCAGGCAAAACAGATTGTGGAAGCATGAGAACAGTAACTGTGCTGGCAGGGCTGGACACTGAGCTTGTTGCACAGTAACTAACCTGAACTGAGTGAAACTGTTCCTAATTACAAATGCTTTTCTTAAATAATTTGCCTCCTGGGTCTAATTGCAGCTGAGATGAATCACTTCCACAGTAACCGGATTTATGACTACAACAGTGTCATCCGTCTGTATCTGGAGCAGCAGGCACAGTTTTATGAAACGGTAAGGTGTAGCATTTCAATACCATTTTCCTGACACATGCTGTGCTGCTGCTTTCTTAAGAAATACTCACAGTACTTAATCATCTTTTTGTATGAACCTCTCCCAGACAGCAGATATTTGAAGAATTGTACATGTAAGAAAAACTTAAAAAAGAACCCAAACCAACAAAGAATGAGTTAAAATAGGATTTTCCTATAGATACTATCCTATGTATATGACTATCATTAGACCTATTAGACCTAAAAAACAGTGTTGAGAAACATTATTGTTGACAGCTTGAGTACTTGACCTACAATCTTATTTCTCATTTAACATTGTTCTTATGCGTGCATTCCTTGTGGTTTTTTACATGAAACCCAAGAACAAATTTTCTAATGTGATGTGCTGGTAAAACATGCGAGTTTGAGTGTGCTGGAACCTGGCTTCTATCACTTAGAGGAATAATACAAGCAACTGGTTGCTCTTCACAGCAGTAAACAGTGCCAGTGGGGTTTTGGAAGTATCTTTTGTGGGTGAGAACTTCAGGTCCCCCATCAGGTCACTTTGCTTAGTTTCTCTGACACATCTGATGGGGTTAGGCATAGGTTTCCCCTTACCTTCTTTCAGTCTCTTGTCCAGTCTATCCCAATTCTTCTGGTTGCAGCCTCACCAGTCTCCTTGTACCAGTCCTGTCTTCCCCAGTACAGGGACCAGATCCATGTTCATATGTGGGGTGCTGGCTACCGTGAGAGCTGTGGGGAGAGCCCAGGAGCTCTGTTCTGATGTGTGGCCTTGTTTCAGTGTGGAAATGGATTTCATGAAAAATCTGGCTTTGTTCCTGTCGCCCTCCTGCATAGTGCAGTGCTAGATAACCTAATAGGCAGGATGACAGCTCTGCCTACAATACTTTTTCCAGTACAACCTGAGTGGTGAAAGCACAAGATGAACAAGGCAGAAAATGCATATAAGAGAAAAAAAGTCTTTAAAATGGAATGCTTTGAGAGTCCTAGATACACAAAATCTGCAGTAAAAACTGCATTTTTTTTCAGAAAATGAGGGAACAATTAATTTCTTAGCCTGCTGTTGTATTTCTGCGTAGTGTAAAGTGACTACATATTAAATATGTTCTGTTTCTTTGTTTCAGATTGCACAGAAGCTGAGGCAGGCACTCAGCCGCTTTCCTGTGATGTAGAGAATAAGTAGTAGTCGACAATAAAGAACAACTCCGAAGTGCTTTTCCGATTTGGGGGCAATGCTAAAAAAACTTGTTAGCCTTTGCCAGCCAAAAAAACCCACCAAAAAACCCCCAACAACAAAAATCAGTTGTAGAAAAAAAGAATGATTTAAAATTTTATTTTATCAGCCTAAATCATAAGGTTCTCTTATCTTGAATGCTCTCCCATTTGTATCATTATTTAAATAAAAACAGCTAGATAATGCTGTCAGTTATAGGGATCTTAAGTTATCAAACTGATATGTTGCCATGGACTTCATGCAGACTTTCATCTATCAGATGTTCTTCCAAAAACTCTTAATCAACATCAGAGTTACAANTTTTTTGTTTTTTAAGTGGGAAAGCAGACAAGCTTGAGAAAATTACTTTAATACTCATTATATTCAATTCAGCTCTCTAGCGATTCAGTAGCCAGGAGGAATTATATTTGTGTATGTTTCTGGTACGTGTTCATGATAATCTCCTGAATGAACACTTTGTTCTAAGTTTTGTTTCCCATACACAGCCATGGCATACTGTTCCCATTATGACTTCTGGTAAGTATCATTCATTCTTCTCTTTCTTTTTTTGCCTTCTAACTAAATCCTGTACTTGTGGCACCCCACCTCAGAGCTTATGTCAGGCTCTTTCTTTCGGGCTATGCACTGTGTGAGAAGACAAAACACAAACAAGGAAAGAGCCATTCAGGAAGGTGTGGAAAACGGTTTTCCATACCAGCACTTTGACACCCCCTGATGTTATGCCATAAGGCACTGGTGTTCCTCAGTGATGTAGACTGCCAGCTTCCCTTTTACCCCTCTGAGAGTTTGAAGTGTTTCAGCAGAGAGGACACTGCCGCATCTAACCGAAACTAGTAGCAGTCCCAAAACTCCAACTAAGCTCAGGTCTTCATGTAGTAGTATGGTATGCTATTGGCTTGGGTTAACTTTTTGTTACCTTCTAATGCAAACTAAAAGGTGACAAAAGTACTGAATAACATCTTTAGTTATCACACAAACTCTGTGCTTTGATCAACATCTCTTATCAAGTGGCCCAGTGTCTTCTTTCATACTACTGAAATACCATTTGAGGCCTGGTCTTCTCAAAACAAAAAAGCCACCACCAACCTTGTTCACAATGGGCACTAGCTACAGTAATTCATTTCATGCCATAAGCAAGCAGGGAAGCCAAATGCTGTTTTTGTTAAAACGTGGCTAGAAAATAAACATTTTAGCAAAAAATAAAAATTTTTTAAAAAGGCATTTTACCAATAAGCCATTCTGAGTGACGGGTACAGTCTGCTGGTTGAATAGTTGCCTTACTCTGTTTTTGTACTGGTGTTACTTTTGTGTGCTAGAAGGAAAATCTGGGTCTGCCTGAATAACCTGAAACCAAACCAAACAAGACTAAGCCTAAGTCTAGATGTTTTTCAGTGTCATGGGTTTTGTTCACGTTTTATAAACTTTGTCTTTTTCTCCTCCCAATTTTAGTTGTTTGCTTCCAAAATTCCATAGCGCAGTGTTGTTTGATACAGCCATTTAAATATGTACAAATTGTAAAGAATCTGTATAAATGTTTTACACCAAATGTAAGATCTGCTTGCATGGAGAAGCAGCTTATATAATAAATTGTTACAATGTGTACAGTAAATTCTGAAATCACTTTTTCAAGCCAGCATTTTTTTAGCATTTGTATATTCACTTTTTGGTAATGAAATCTCTTTGTAACAGACTTAATTTGGGAGAGGAAGGGGAGGTCTTTTTACCAATCTTTAAACAGCTCCATATGCACTAAAGTTGAAGGTTCTTTATCTTGAATAGATTGGTTTGGAATCTTAAGTGTAAGCCGTGCGTTCCCAGTGCAGGGAATCTATGACAGTAGGAACTGTGTCAGAGATGCAACATTTTGGAAAAAAAAACCCAAACAACTATGTTTAAAGACTTCTGGTAAAATGAAGTTAAACTGATAATAAATATTTATGTATATCCACCAGACTTTTTTTTTTTTTTTCCTTTGAAATCATCATGTTGCTTTTTAACAGGGTGATGCAGTATGAGGCAAATCCTCTTCATAGTTTTTCATCAGCTTACACACTGGCCAGCTGAGGAATGAGAAAGCATCCATGTGTCTTCCGTAAAGCAGGCATCACAACTGAATGGTATAATAGTGCTAGTGACTGCAAACCAGCAAAGGCTACGCATATGTTGTAAGCTTTCATTATTCAGGTCAGTCCAGCTCGTGGCTGATGGAACCCTCCTGACTGCAAATAAGTAGTAGAGCACAGTGCTACTGTGTATTCCTGGCTTTGTGTCGGCATGGTGTTGACCCAGAATAGAAATTAGATTGTCTTTGGTATTTGTTTTTTAAATTAGATGTGAACAGTGACATAGTTAGGTTGGGTGAGTTGGGAGCAACAGAAAATCTTCACACTGAAGATGCAGTCATAAAACAAGAATAACAAGTTAGAGTAAGATTGAGCAGTGCCATCCTGAATTTCGTTTGTCATAGCTGAATAATTAATCTCTGGAGCATCAAAAAGCCTTAATCCTGTTTCCTGGTTTATGCTTTTCTTTGAGGGTGAGCCAAACACTGGCACTATCCCAGTGATTTTGTAAAAGACATCAAATGCCCTAGCTGTTGGGTTTAACTTTTATATTTTAATTGCTTATTCCATTACTGCTAAAATACTAAATTCATTTTTCAATAATAAAAATGTAGCTATAAAAAGGGGAATGCTACCTGTATTTCTTGTCTGCAGTTAATCCCACATGGGATTAGACTGCAGCAGCAGACTTCTGTTGTTGTTGCAGTGTATCGTATGTTTTTGGAAGAGTACTGTCTACTGCAATTAGAAAGAGTACTTTTTAATGCTATAATGAGGCCTAACTTTGCATGAATACTGAAATTTTTGCAGTACTGAGCAATTTCTGTTTTCTGTGACAAAGTAGTTGAGAAAGTATTATCATAACATACACTTTATTCTGTAAATTCTGATTAAATAATATACATCAATTTTACTGCTACCAAAATTAATCCCGTTTAGTGCAGCAGAATAATTCAGACTAACAGCCTCGTAAAGAAAGGGATGCATCCTCTGTGCTGTGGCTTAGTTTGACATACACCAGACACTCTGCCAGTCTGGACTGGCCAAAAGCACTTCACAGCCTTGTAGCGTGCAGCCGTCCGCAGCAAGCAAAGCGCTCACTAGGCAGGCATCCTGCTACTGCTGCTTCTGCCTTTCTTAGTGCTTCACACAGAGATGTATGAACATGTACTAGGGGAAGGTGAGTTGTGTGTGGGTCTTCAATCACTTGTTTTCTCCACTACATACTTTCCATATTTTTCTACAATTCTTCTGATAAAATTAACACTAATAACTGATATAATAACAAACAAGTATGGAACAGGAGAGGTAACCACTTGGGCAGAACCCCCCCCCCCNCCCCCCCCCCCCTTTTTTTTTTTTTTCTGTCTAAAGAATCCCTAACAAAAACAACCTCATAGAATTAGAAACATACGGACTGGCTGGAGACCAATCCACCCATCCTGTGGTGTGGCAATATCAGTTATACCCATGCTATTTTAAAGGACATCTGAGTCACAAATACACATTTCTTGGCATGTTGTGGAATCTCCCAAGATTCCAGTAAAACAGGATGTTACTGCTGAAAAAGCTTTCCCTTTCCTACATCATCATGTATGTAAATTGCATATATATAAAACGCTACCTCTAAGCTTGAGTTTTTGTTAACTAGGTCAGTTAACCAACATATCTAATAATTTTTACAAACTGGAAGTCTTTCCTTGTGTTAAGGTGTTTTATCACTTCTTCCCTGGGTGCATAAAACTAATCTGTTCTCTTGCTCATACCAGTCCTGTCAATACATGCCAGAATGAGGAGTGTAGTTCTCACCCTTCCAATAGTCATACCACCAGCTCATCAGTTTGTGGTATTAATGCCTATGTTGCCCTGCTGTGTTGCTGCCTGGCTGCATAACTTCCATACAGTGGTCAAATATGATACGTAGAGCTTTGGGCGTCTATCACAAATGAAATATAATTCCCAACCACATTTTCAATTTATAATACTCCATTCTGTCTGTATTCACAACCCAGACGTAGTTGGGGTCATGCAGGTTTTTTTGCTTTTAACAAACTTATGTTATATTTCAGTTATTTAATAGACTTTTAGTGTATGTTTTCAACTCATTTTATGCCTTCCTAGTAGTCACCATATTTGGAATACATTCTCTTGAATTTCTTCTGAGATTTGAATGCAAGAAACTTGTCAAAATAATTTCTAAAACCCTTCTGTTTGCATCTCTATATTGCCTGTTTTTAATTAGGCTAATCTTCCAGTCAAAGGAGTATATTTGACTATTTACACAGATTCTTCTCAACAAACTTGGAATACTCATTTTTTGCCTTTTTCCTGCCCTCCCCTCCACTCCCCCCCCATCACTCTTCGCACATCAGTTGTGTCTTTGGGATCTTTGCAGTATCTTTGCTGACCCAAGTCAGTATCTTTGGGGTACTGAATTTAAACTGACGTAATTTCCTTTTTTTATAAAACTAAAAAAAAGTGTGCCTATTTTTAATCTTCTGGGCCTTTTAATCTTTCCTCATTGCTCATGCTTTCTTAAACTATCATAAGTTTTTGCCTTCTTTCAGATTCCAGCTAGTATGCCTACCGCCTTCCTGCTGAACTTTCTGAACTCTAGGTTCTTGACATCTACAGAGTTAACAACTATGTGCTAAATGATAGACTTGATTAGTTTCTTTGAACAGGTCCTGTCAATCTGAAGCCAGCTTTCTCATGTTTACTGAACACTGTTCTTCCCTTATTCTGGCCTGTGGCTGTGTTCTCCTGTTAAGATACATTTTTGAAAGTCAGTCAGTCACTTACTTTTCTGTCAGGTCTGAAGCAAGAAGGTGTATCGTATTTATTGTTTTCTGTTAACAGCAGACTTTTGCTTCCCTTAGTTTTCCTCTTACACTTAGCATCTTAAAAACTATTCACTTTTTAAAAATATTTGCTAATAAACTTGTTTTGTCTTAGCACACGTTTATCAATTCAAGGTCACTTTTAATTTGCACTGCCTTCTGTTGCAATTAAATCTTAGTAGATCCAAATCTAAAATTGTTACTCTTCACTGGTATCTCTCATCTTCTGATATGTCTTTCCCCAAACAAACAATTAAATTGATGAATAGTTATTCCAAGAGAGTAGAATTTTAAAGATGCAATTAAGTTGCTGACTCCAAGAGGTTTGTTAGGGGTAATCCCAGCAGAATAATGACAGATGGAAGGAGTATAAAAATAACAGAAAATACAGAAAGATTGTGGAGACTTAAATCAAACCAGTTAATACTTTTTTTTCTTTTGAATTGGGTGTTAGTTATTTGACCTTAGTTATTAGCCTGTCCTGAAAGACACTCACCAAGAGAGAGGAATAGGGGAAAAATGGTATATGTGTATGCACGTATATAGGAATGTGCAGCATTTGTACTAGTTAAGATTGCTGAGCTAGTCCCTGTGTGCTGACAAGTCTGCAAAGAAAGGCATCAAACTGAGAAAAACCGATCTGCCAAGTGGGTCGGTAATGAGGCAAGTTCTTTGACCATCTAACAGAATCGATAAAGGGCAAGGGAGGAGCAAGGGGTACAGAAGAGAGCATTTGTCATCAGCCAGCTCAGAAGAGGCTTGGCTGGGGCAGTGGAAGAGCGTTGCCTGAAGAGCTTGGAAAGGCAGAGAAAGTCTCGGCGGGGGCGGGGAGGGGGGAGGTAAATGTCTCCTTCAGGGTTTTTAATTCCTTTTTGGGGTTTCCTGAAAAGATTTGCCCAAAGGCTAGAAGCAATGAGAGAAGGGGCAGGGGGTAAGTTAATTTGGTTTAGCTGTTGGCTCCCTGCCAGAAATAACTACACTTTGGAACTCTTACGCACTTTCAATCATAACATGTCTTTTAGGAAAACGCCTCTGCACTGGACTACCTGGAAAGGATGAGCTTAAGCTGTCAGGATCAGTGAAACTTGGCCCTGAAGCTGGTGTTGTGGAGTTGGTGGGCTGTGCAGTCCCATTTACGTTGAAGGTGTGACCAGCAGGAAGGCTGTGTCTGTAAACATGGCGCTGAGCTTAAGGGAGGAAGAGCACATCTAAACCAAAGCAGGTCCTGTGGCCTGGCAGTGAAATACAGCTGCCTGGGGGTGTCTGGCCAAGGGAGCGTGCTTCAGTCTGATGTTTCAGAGTGTCTCACTGTTTCTTCAGACTTGTTCCTGCCCATGAACAATGTCTGCCCTGAACTAGGAAAGAACAGAGCAATATGAAAGCAAGCACCAGGTGAGCTCTCCAGAAACAGAATTTCTACATGTGTGGTTTCAGTAGATTAACCGGCTCTGAATGTACATGACTTTTTTTCCTATAGGCTTCCTTGCAGGAAATGTTAGTGCAGGGACAGATGGACAGACAAGTATTTTTACCTTTTGCTGTGAAAGATCTGTACCAGGATGTGTGAGTATTCTCTCTGCATTTTACTGATAGGGAAACTGAGGGACTAATGAATTGTCACATGCCAAGAAGGTAGGAGAGCTGAGAATGGAACCCAACTGCTAATTCTGAGGAAGGAATTTGATGCTGAAATTCGGCTAAATTGAAAACCGCAATCCTCAACCCCTACCCAGCTTTCTTCTCCTCCCTTGGGCCTCCCCCTGCCTCCCCAGCCCCTTCAGCTGATGCTTAACTCCAGAGCTCCCGACGGTACGCAATGGTAAAGTTTCTGGTACATGCAAGAAGTACCTGTTAAATTGCTTGTCATAGCATCCACCCATATCCACCTGCAATTATATGATGTCTCATTGACTAATGAATTTGGTCACCCACAGGAGACTTGAAAACAGTGGGGCAGCAGCCTGGAGTTTACAGAATAGGAACTGTGAAGAGCACACTCATGCTTTCTGTACCAAAGGAGAGGACAAAGGGACTGAAAAACAGGACCCTGACAAATTGAAAGGCAAGCTTTTTCTTTGTGACCATTTACAGTAGAGTATCGGAAGAAAATAAGTCTGTTTAAAAAAAACAAAAACAACAGTTGTAGATGAAACGAAACAGGGTGCTAAACATAATAGGGTACTTCTAATGCAGAAGCTAAATATCAGGCTTCCTTCAGATCTGTAATTACATCAAGATAACTAGATTAGATTAGTTAAGGTACTAGCTGTTGTACTTTATAGCTCTTTGTATACAAGAGTGGTAGCAGCTTCTAGGCCTACGAATTATCTTCGGACAATAATAATGTTAAAATAATTAGCAAATAATATTGCAGTATCAAACACAAAACACCAACTCTTTGTAATATCTGTAAATCTAGATCGACGGAAGTTCATCTCTTAATCTTATTAAATGCTTTATTATGCTTACTTCTCTGCTTTACAGTTTGGGAGAGGAGTATCTCCCTGCTCCCGTATGATCCTTTGGCATTGCCTGCTCATCTAGACCTTTCTGGACCCATCAAAATTTATTGCACACCTAACATAAATTGCACTGTATTCACTTTGTCGGCAACTTTGAGCCCCCCTGACTCCTGTTAGGGTGGGAGAATGTTACTGCTAGTGTGTTGTTGCCATTCTGTAAGACTGTCTGGAGGACTTTGACTAGGATGTCATCCCTTTATGATACTACCAGCACTCACAACTATATTAGGAATCTGAAATATATTTTATCAAAGCGCCTTAAAATGTTTATGTGAGAATCCCGTCTTTTTTTCTTTTTTAAACCTGCTACTGTAATTTCCAGTAACGTGATGGAAACACAGACCTTCAGAAGCCCAAAACAAGAGGGTTCCACTGTTTATCCAATGTTCATCTATTTATTTTATTATTTTTTAATCAAATTCTTTCCAGGCTAGACACAGGATCTTGTCAAATTTGTTGCATCCAAATTCACCAAATGCCAAAGCGGAAGGTGTCTCAAAAATGAAGGTCATACAGGGGTGAGGGACAGTTTTCTAATTGTTGACTAGTTGACTAGTATTTTTAAGCTCAGTAAAGATTTTGTTTAAAAATGCAACACCTGGAAGAGAATTGAATAGATGAACATAGCATCTGTTGCAATATAGTAGCAAAATGTAAAATAGGCTGCTTGCTGTTAGGATGGAGCTGCTGAGCTTGACATTGCCGCAGAACGTTCCCATCTGATTGCACTCACAAGGACTGTACCGCTCAGAATTTGTTATGCCTGCGAAGAAAGTTGAGAAGTAAGAAAACTCTTCATTTGTTTTCCCTGTTTAAGTAGTAACGCTTTTCTGGCTGGTTCCAAATTGCACCTACCAAACTCACACCAAAGACTTTTTCTTTTTTTTCCAAGACAAGACTTTGGGAAGGAGGTAGGTGTAGAATACTTCTTCCCTAGTATAAGCATGTTTATGCTCACTTGGCAATAGATAAAATTTACTGGGGAAGAACTAGTGCCAGTCTTATAAACACAGCTGCTTATAAAAACACAGGCTTAATGCTTGGCAGAAAGAAAACCACAACAAAAAAACCTGCAAACAAACAAAACTACAATGCAAGTGTTTATGAAAGTCTTCCAAAATTTAAACCAAATTTGTAACAGTAAGAGGAGATTTTTATCCAAAGACTGCTATACTCTAAAATAAGTCTGCAGCGTGGCTGTAGGACGTGGGATCTGTTTGAATGTGGTGTAAAATCAGCATGAGAAAAGGGCAACTTGAAGGGACTGCAGTAGTTTCAGAGGGGATTGAGGGTCTGCTGCTAAAACAAGAGTTGAGTTCAGAAAAGCTGTGTTTGTAGGTGCTGTCTGGCACAGCTCCCCTTTGAGTGAGCTGCTAGGTTTATATTGTAATTATCTAGTGTTAGTATCTAATAAAAATGACTAGGGAGCTGAAGTCATTTTTTTAAATAGTAAAATAAAACAGCCCTTCCTGAAGGGGATTGTGTGTCACAGGGAGAAAACCAAAACCCAACCAGCAAGTAAACATCGTATTCGGTGATTGCAAGGGAGCGTGTGCAGATACCTGCAGCTGCGTAGACAGCACTGCAGACCTGTGCATGGTCTTTGGGCTGTGCTTCTCGCTGCTGTGGAGCCAGAGAGCAGTAATCAGCTCAGGTCCACTGCTGAACCCTGGCTGGCTCCGGGTGTATGTGCAGCACACAGGTCTGGTGATAAACCCTTCTACAGCATGCAGAAAGACAAGACAGATGTGCACCATTGCTGTCTGCTTCCCCCTCAATCCCAGGATGCAGTGGCACCTTGGCTGGCCCTGTGTGGAGCCGGCTGAGAACTTACAAAGCATATTGGTTCTGCCCTGTGCCTTGCAAGAGGCTTTGCTAGACAGCTGATGGCCCTGAAGGCGCAGAGAGGGTGTGAGTGTAGCTGGCTTCTGGCACAGTGAGTAAACAGCCCTAGAAATCTGCCCCAGGATACCTTACAGTTTTCTACTGTGGGACCAGCACAACACAACAGTTCAGCTGCAGATGATCATAAAAAAAATTAATAACTTCAGTCAACATGTTTAGATCTGTCTCTTAAGGCAGGAGGTTGCCCAACAGCAGTCATTTTATAATGGTTTCTCTGCAATATGTTGTATCTGGCCCATCCAGGACTTTTGTTCCTTTATCAGGGCAGCCTCCTGAGCAGCAGCTTCTAGGATTAAACTGATTTTAGTTACTTTGTCTTCAAAGAGGCATTTTTAAGCTCACAGAGCATCTCTGCTTTTATTCAGGCATGCTATGAACTCTGTGCATCAGTGTTTCCATGTGGAAAAGACCTGCACAAGTTCTGGCCCTTCCATGTAGTTTGCAATAAATCTCCAGTACCAGACAAAGTCTATTTCAAATTTCTGAAAGGAGTAAAGAGAGAATTCAGCTGAACTCCTACCAAAATATGCAGGGAATATTATTCAAGATAGCTACTCTGTAAGAAGAGCACAGGAAAGCTGTCATTGCACCCATCTTTTTTAAAAGACACAGGAAGCGATTGCAGAGATAACCAAGCAGTAGCTCCCTGTATGCATCAAGATCCCTAATAACAGAAACTAACCATCAGCAGACCAATTGGAGAAAAAGCACCAGAGAAGGGAGGGGTAAGGACAAAGAAGAGGAAAGGTAATGGCAGTGTAAGGAACAGAAAAGAGTCAGTGATGAGGGCAGCAAGGAAAGCAAGCCAAAGCGCTAATGAAGTAGAAGTAATGAAAAAAGCAGCAAACATTGCACGAGGTGAACGATAGTGGACTGGGTGCCTGACAGAAGCAGGGCTGTTACTTTTGGCATGTGGCTCAAACAGAGGGGAAGACATGAACGTTGGTGCCACGTTCCAGCCACCCCTGCCCCCTCCAAAGTTTGTTTTACATGGCACTGTAATTCTCACACCCCAGGAGCTGGCTTCCCCCCAAATCCACAGCTTTGCTGAGCTTTTCCAACCACTCCCACACACAGCCTTTCCACCCCACCCCCCTGCTTTGCTAAACTGCTGAGATTATTTTGGCTTGCCCACACTCTGTGCTCAGCCCTTCCCACGCACACCAGCCTCCCCAGATCACTGGTACTACTAGGGTACCTGTAATGGTAACTGGTACCAAAAGCAAGGAAATATCCTAGGAATAGAATGCAGACTACAGGGAGAGGTTTCTCACCTCCCTTCCACCCAGCTAATTTTTAAGCTCCCCTGCCCCCCGCTTGGAGGAAAAAAAAAAAAATAATAGGCTGCAAATAAATTTCACCCTAATTCCTGCAACTTTCAATCAGCAGGGCCAATGAGCCCTAGGCTAGCCTACTCACTTATATGGACTAATCATTTCTGCTATGCGTGCCGTGAGTAATCCCCAGACTAGCAGGGATTGCATGACAGCTACAGACACAGTGAAGTCTAAACCACCTGTACCCTGTATCCTTCTTAATCAACCTCAAACTCCCATAATGGTTTATATGTTAATAGTGGACATGGCAAAAGTTAGAAGTACAAGCAATTCTTTTTGTAAAAGCAATGCAAAATCTTGTTTTAGTGAAGCAGAACGGCACACCTAAACAAACAGGTCAAATTGGCAAAAAACAAATACCGACTAGCAAGCAGAATGAAAGCCTACCTGTTTTTACTTGTACATACACATAGTCCGCGGATTTAATTGGTGCATTAAGAATAATGTTAACGTACCAAAACGGTTTTTCAAATAACCTCAAACCATGGCGTTTCCTCAGTCCTTCTCTTTTCTGGTCTGTTCCTCTCATTCACACACTCTGTGCTATTTTGTCAGCTACCCCTATACAGCAGCACTGACAGAGGTAGCACCTCATTCTATAGTCCTCCTTTCCTTTCAAGAAAAACATATGTTATTCACTCCTCATTTACCGTAAATAATGAGGCTGTGAAATAGCTTGACTTTTTATGCAGTTTGCTCTATTTCACTGTTAGTTTTTCTTTACCCTTCTCCAGTTCATGGCTGGTGTTGTACTGAGGAACTCCATTAACTACTTTGATTTGAACTAGTTCATATTCACTGTCTTTTCAAACTATTCGGTCTAAGTCATCTTGTCATAAAGCTGCTGAGAAAGAGAAGAACACCTGAAATTTATCGCCCAATGCCATTTCTACAAGCTTTTTTAAAATTTACAAAAACCAGTTAAAAAAAACCCCAAACCCTTAGTCTTCCACGTAAATGAATATGTTCCCTTTCCTTCATGGGAATGCGTTATTACACTGCCTCTTGCTCCCCTTGCTCTTTGGTCTGAAACCCCTTCTATATCTGAAAATTCATGGACAGGGCTTTTTAAAGCACAAGGAGACACAATACCACAAAGCATCTGTTTATGAAATGAAAGAAACAAGCCTAACTTCAATTTAAAAGAACCACATGTGTTGTACTGGAAACAACTGAAATGGAAAACATGTTGACGTGTGATAACAGAAGAGCAAATCTATGCATGCAAGACAATTTGGGTTGCTTTGAGAGTGTGACTGAATACATGGCTTTTTTCTATGTGGGTTAGTATGTGGCATACAACCAGTGGTCCATTATCAAAGGCACTAGTATCTTAAGAAAGATGCAGCAAATAAATCCTGAACCTTACACCTAGGGAATGTTTCCCATAGAACTTACATGAGACCTGGGGTTCTGGATTATATTTAAGATTTGGGAGAAATTAACCTACTCATTACAGAGATAGAAGGCTCCTTTTTTTAGTAGTTGTAGGGTGGTGGTACTGGTTGCTAGATAGCTGTTGTGGTCTGCCAGCCTAATGGCACAGATCACTACTGCCACACAGTGTGTTTAAAGCAGTTTTAAAGACCTATGAGATCTTTCTGAAGAAAAGTATGAAACAGTAAAATGCTGATAATAAACTGAATTACACAAGATGAAGTAAGAGTCAAAGAATAGCAATAGACTTTTGCCCCTTGTGTTCTCCATAGTTACTTACTTTTTCCCTTTGGAAAGAGGTGATTTAATGTGCTTTTGTTACACAGTCATGTTTCTGAAGGTAAACTTAGCTTAGCTAAAACTACTGATGTCATGATCTGATTGTATAAAAGTGGTGCTCTCCAAATAGAACACTCTAATTTTTTACCCCTTTTTCAAATACTTGAGTAAATCTGAAACTTACATGGACAGGTTGTGTCCAACATTCACTTATGTTCACAAAAACAGGTTTTCTTTAGCTTTCTGTTATGCATGCAAGAAAACCAGAACTGGAATGTGAGACTACTTTAAAAATCAGCCTCCATTGTTTTTATATATGCATTTCTGTGAACATAGAACATGTGCTCATCTAACTAACAAAATCCTATTATAAAATGCTATAACTGTAAATAGCCAGCACTGAAAATAAATTCAGTTAATGTGCTCTATTATCCTTATGACTGTTCAGACAACTTCCACTAATGTTTACACACTGAAACTCCATAGATGATATTCTCCCATGAATGTCTGATCACACTAAGGGCAGGCTCAAGTTCAGTAAGCTTTAAACAAATTAACATTAATTAGAGGTATGAACTGAGCGTGGAAACGCCATTCTCCTTGCCCTCTCTTCCCACCCCTCATTTTTAAGTGCTTCATTATAGGTCTCATCTACTCCATGTGCTCCTTTTTTCTCATGTGTAGTCTGTATTACCCAATAGGGCAAAATAACTAAAGATTCTTATATTAACAGAATTCATTTACAAATGAATCATAGTAAGAGGGATCAGAAGCTAACATTTACCTCAATAAATAGTGTACTGCACCAACAAAATTATCCATATGTATATGAAACCCCGCTGTGATTTGACTGACTGCATTTTCTCCTCAACTTCTCCAATTTTTGTACAACTTGGTTATTCTAAAAAATGCAAGGGTGTTTTTTGTTCTTTTAAATTATTTAGCTTTTGGGTTCATTTTCTGTATCATAATCAGCTTTCTGTTGTATTCTTGCATTTTCCACCCTCCTGTAATCTGTTTCTGTCTGGCTAGCTATAACATCTCAATAGACAATGAAACTCACAGATTCTGAACAACCAGAAAAACTATTCTTCCTTCTTACAAGTATGGAGCATCAATAGAATAGTTCAATTCTTATTTAAGAATTAAGTTAGGAATGACTTTGCTGCACTGAGCAGTCTTTTCCAGTACACTGTCTGTGACAATGGTAGCTGCTATATACTAGAGAAACGTCACAACAGGCATTCTGGGATTGCCTCTTTCTGGAGTTTTCTTCATGGTTGATTCATGGCCAAGAGGAAGGCCTTTTTCACCGCCTCGTCAAAATTATATCCCTTGATACGGGGTAATCATGAAACCCTGCTTTCACTGGTGATGTTCAACAGAGGTGTGCACAATTTGTCAGAAGATAAGAAAAGGCATATGCTCACTGAGAAAAACTTCCAACATAAAACTTCCAACATACATGCTGCATCTGTGTCTGTGTAGATATTAAGCAGTCCACTTTAAATTTGAACTTTCTATTTTATTAAGCATATGGGTTTTCCTGTCAGGAGTTCCAGAAGATTGGGCAAAAAGCAGTGGAAAACTCTGCGGCTTCCTAGTCCTTTGAACACGAGAGAGGAATACCTACAGCTAATCATAAGCATGTCAGTCTGGAAGAAAGAATAAAAATTTTATCTGGTTGTCTGGTCACTATTACTGCCTAAATTCACGCTGTCTGACTAATACTGCCCATCTCCACATAGTTTTGGGATGAAGAAAGTTAAGCTTTGAAACAGCTGCTGTTACTGAAAATAGTCTCTTAATAAGAAAAGGCTAGTATCTGTGAATGCAGTCAGTCTGCCTCCCTAGATGGATCTCTTTCATTTAGCACACACACACACACAGTTAGAATATAAGTGGAAGAGGAGGTGAGAAATTCCACTGACCTCCCAACAACACTTCAAAAGCAGTTTTTCATTAGCAGCATTTATAAAACAGCACTCCACCAGAGCATCTCTCAGCCACTTCTGGTACACATTCAGAGCCTCAATTCACAGCCCAATCTTCTGCCAATCTGGAGCTACAGCCTGCAGCCAGATAGGCCCTGACTCAGTCTGAACCTAAAGCCAGTTGGCTTCCAGTCCAACCGCCTTTAGCAGCTGAACCTGCACTGTTTATTCACTTGAGAAGTCTCACCCAAGCAAGGAGCTGTGAGATTTAGGCTACTGATGTACTTAAAGTTAGGCATGTGTTTTAGCATCCTGCTGAACTGGAAGCTCAGGTCTGCTTTATTAACCCACCATCGTGGTTTAACCCCAGATGGCAATGAAGTACCACAGAGCTGCTTGCTCACTCCCTCCCCCACAGCGGGATGGGGGAGAGAATCGGGGGGAGGGGAAATAAAAGTTATGTCTTACAAAACAAGTGATGGACAACACAATTGTTCACCACCCACTGACCAATGCCCAGCCAATCCCTGAGCTGCGGTGTCCACCAGCCAACTTCCCCCAGTATATATACTGGGCATGACATCACATGGTATGGAATACCCCTTTGGCTCGTTTGGGTCAGCTGTCCTGGCTGTGTCCCCTGCCAGCTTCTTGTGCACTCCCAGCCTCCGCTGGCAGGGCAGTAGGAGAAGCTGAAAAGTCCTTGACTTAGTATAAACACTGCTCAGCAACAACTGAACATCAGTGTGTTACCGACATTGTTCTCATCCTAAATCCAAACCACAGCACTATCCAGCTACTAGAAAGAAAATTAACTTTATTCCAGCTGAAACCAGGATACCCACCCCTCTTCCTTCCAAATAATTGGTTAAAGGGTAATACCGATACAGAAATATTAGTATTAAAAGTTTCTTTTTCCTGTTGTAAGGATCACAGCCCCCAAGGGCAAGGAATAAGTGGAGCTCGTCAGACAAGGTTGTAAGCAGGAGTGGAAAGCGGAAAATACTGTCACTGGCTTAGGCAAAGAAAACGTCTCTGCATCACTCCTCTTACACTCATGGCGAGGTCAAATGTTCTTCGTCAGAATCGAAACACACAAAGCATACTAATTTATCACTTGTACCTCTTGTGCTCCCCAGTTATTTTTAAGGAAATGCTCTTGACATTGTTGCAAAACAGTGACCTAGCTGAAAGTGTATCAGACTGTCTCTGTAACAAAGTACCAGAAGTCTTTTGCACATAAAGTTCTTTACATAGTCAAGACAAGTGTAGTAACCAACTAGACTAGAAAGCTCTCAATTTCACTCAGTGTAAAGAGGTGACATTAAAAACCCACAGCTACTCTCAGAGCAACATTTTGAGCACTTTAGCCTACAAATGTTGCAAATAAGCTTCTCTTGTGGCAAATTTCAACTTTAAACAAAAGTTATTCTAATATTAACTAGAAAATGTGAAAACAATAAAAGGTTTTGCATATTAGCAGCAGTTACTAGTTGGTTTGAATGTTGTGCAGGAAAAGCTGTGCTGAGGTGTTTCCCCTATTTCTTCTTTACTTACTGAAGTCAAAAGTTTCTCATAAAAGGCAAAAAACCAAACTGTTTTCAATGACCTTGTGGGCACACACGTTTCCTGAGGAATTTGTGACCGCTGAGGCTATGTGCAAGTGGCCCGAAATCCCCAGGAAATCCGTCATAAGTAATCTTTTAAATTTAATCTCAGAACTTTAAAAAAAAATTACCATTGCTTCCAGTAGCATAATATTGGACACAGACAGGTATTTTTTGTTTGTTTCTACTGTGTATCACCAAAGCATTTTGTACAAGAGTCCCAGATTGCAAAGATCACTCAAAAGCACATAAAGACAGACAAGTAATGCTACAGGGACATTCACCCACTCTATGCCCCAAAGTCTAGGATATTGGGTTCACACAGCTCTTCCAGACAGGTGGCAGACAGCTAAGCCCAATACACCCTGCTCTCCTGAGTTCTGCTAAACTCTCTTTTGTAACACCCATGTTGTTCCTTTCCTGATGCATCTCCAGACAAATATACAATGCCACCTGCTAATAGCAGCACGCAGGACTCTTTTTCATTAAGGCAGTTATCCAGACCCTGTAAATATCCCTTACCATAAAGACCTAGGAGCACGAGTCATTATAATGCATAGCATGCTTCAGAGGTAAACAAGGGGCTGGGGAGGGGAAGGAATCAGAAATGTGAGCCAAACTGAATAATGACTTGGAAGAAGACAGAAGAATTCAGAAATTACACTGAGGTGATTTCTACAGCTGAGGTAACAGCTGAATTTCTAATGATAGCAAAAGAACTGTGCTTAAAAATCTGTATAAACACAGTGTGGACATTATCTTCAATGCAATTTATGCCACAGGTGAGTTACCAGGAACTAAACTTTATTTATTAGCTGATGGCTGTATCCTCCAACCATGGAGGCCAGCCCTCTAACCTATCAGTGCTGCAATTTTGTTTGAACTGCATTTTACATAGTTCTGCAGTCAGCAAACATGAGATCTTCAGGATTCCTCCCCTTCTGACAGGGAGAGAGAAGGATCTCCCTCCCCCTCCTCTAAAGACAGGAGCTGGAAAAGAAGTTGGAAAGAGAAGAGGAAAGCAAAGGAGCACTACTGCTGACGAGCTATTCCACCCTCCAAATTCTCCCACTGTTCTGTGCATACAGAACCAACCTGTTGCTTCTTCTCAGCTGAAGGCAGCAGCAGCAGCGGAAGATCATCTCCCACTGTTCAGCTGTGGGAACATTCAGAAAGCAATGCAAAATATCTGTGACTGCTCAGAGGTAGAGAGAGTGATTAAGAACCAAATATGGGAGTGTGAAAAAGGGCAAAGAAACTAATATGATTAAACTATCAAGGCAGAAGATTAAAGGAAAGAAAAAATCCACTGAGAAAGGAGGATGACAAGAAAAAATGCTGAGGAGTTAATGAGGGTGTGTAGCCTGGGTGAAAACAGATGTAGAAGAGGGAATGAGTTCACCTGAAGGACTCCTCAAGTGACTGCAGGAATTAATCAGTTTCCATGATACTCACATACAAATGCTCCAGAACAAGGCAGCTAAAGTCCAAATATCAGCTAAAAGATGATCTGTCAATCTCAACATTTTCCCATAAAAGTGGATTTTCATGCATTTAATCACAGTCAGTTTGGTTAGATGAAAAGAGTGCCATAAAATAAGGCAAGGGAAACCTTTGCATACCCTCCTAATATTTCGAGCAAGGTTCCTATCTGAGCCCTCACTTTGGATGAAGGAGGTTTGTAAACTGTATGGCTTTATTTACCATTCCTCTTCACCATTTTCTGATAGCTGCTTTCTCAGCCTTATGTTTCTAAGGTAACTGACCTGTGACACAAAGTCTAATTAACTGACTGACTGCTTTTTCAGTAATCGTGACGTCATACCTTTAAAAACGCATCTTTCCATGCTGTGGGTGTTTTGCAGCTGGAACCCCCTGAAAAGATCTGTCCGTAACAGGTTAAAAAGGACTCACTCAGAGACCCACCTATGGAAGCAATGCTTTGTCATACACGCTGCTAAAGGTTTCCAGTTTTCCACCTTCACCTGAGTTTTCCTCTCATGTCTTCATCTCCTCATATTGATTTGAGGTGCTGAAAAAAATACTAACCCAGGTGCACCAGTCCTTACTTTAGTATTTTGCCCAACAAATCTGACAGTAAGATTTTTATTAACAATCCTAAATTTTGTGTTCTTGTAATTTGCAGTGAAAAGCACTAATGGCAAAAATTACTAATGAGTTACAAGCACGGGCAATAGAGAGTGACATACCAGTGTCCTCCAAGTGACAGTTTACTCTCATGATGGAGTTTAAAGAGGACTATGAAGAATCATTCCTCAAAGGCAAAGATGCACAAAAAAGAGTAGGGTTTTTGTTGTTGTTGTTGTTATTTTTAAATACATAAGTGCATGATCCAGGGCAACTTTTAAAAATCATATGCGATACAACTGTCTTAAGCAGCTCTGATTGTTTAAGTGATACTTGCAGTATTTCATCTCAAGCACTTTTCTCTAGGGAAGGATGTCATGGTGAAAGATGACAAAAATATAAATGGATCCTTGGTCTGCCATTCCCATAGGATAGCTGTAAGAAAGGCATCCCTTTTCTGAGAATAGTTAAATCACACTCTTTCTTACATTCTTTAAAGCCCCCAAATTTTGAGCTGTGTGCTCTTTCACATTTTTCATCCTGGTCACTTGATTTCTGCCATTTCTGGGTAATTTCTTTCACATCACCCAGCACTCTTTATCTCACCCTACATTCTGTATCAAAGATTAGGAGCAG
>VYZV01043406.1:33319-57225 GCA_013401275.1 Pandion haliaetus | reverse complement strand
AAGAACAGAAAAGGGTATGTCGAGAAAAGGTGGGAGATCACAAACATCATCTGTGACAGTTTCTGTTTTGGAAAAATATGTGCTGATTGATCAGAGGCGTCTATATAATATTGGATGTTAATCAGTTATTAATATGTTTAAAAATTCAGAACAAAACCCATATGTTAAAATTGGTTGATTAGGGGGTTTACTACACTTGTCTGATTTTTAATCCCTGTAATGGCACTTATCTTCTGTGAGATCCTAAGCTGTTCCTTAATTTCTCTCCAATTCCCAGAAAGTTAAAACTGACAATTGCCCACTTATGTGAGTTCCGAGACAAATTTTGTGTTAGCTTTTGTGGTCTCAGTTTCCTTGTGTTTTGTAAAATTGCACCAGAAGTAAAGTTGGTTCTATATCTGTAAATGCACATTAAAATAAAAATAAGCACACATTATAAATGGTGGAACTGGGGCAATTAGTACAGAAAAGCCTTTTTTTTTTTTTTTCCAGTTGTACCTTTATTCAAACACTATCTGAGCAGTTTACACATAAGTATGGTATAAACAATAAATGTGCTGTTCAGCAAAATAGTTAATACCTACAATATGCTATGTATTGTACCAAAAAAAGTGTATCCTGTGGGTTAGAGGCCATAAGTACTTCTGTCCAGACAAAAGGAAAACTTTACCAAAAATTCTCAGTTTAGTTCATTGAAGTAATAGAGTGTTCTCTACTCTGGGCAACCCAGTGGTCTGGGAAAAAAAACAGATCCCACTCAGAAACACCTTGCAGTAGAGCAGGTCTGTTCCTCATAGATTCACAACTGCATTGCAGCAGATTAAAACAAACAAACAATCAAACAAAAACCCAACAAAACAAGCAACAAATATAATATTTCATCACTGCTCCCATTACACTGTCCCATTACACCCCAAGTTCCCTTTTCCTATCAAACCTGATCAGCAAGATAAATCTGTAAATAAAAGCTTGCTTTCTTAACATGCTCTCCATTCAAAACTCATTCAGATGGATCATAGCTGGGGATTGATATTGGTCTTGTCACCATGGAATCAACTCTGATGTCATACACATCTCCCACTTTATCCCACTCGTGTTCCTGCAGTACAAGGAAGCTGCTGAGTTGTAAGAGTTCTGTTTTGCTTTAAGTATAGAGGAGAAAAAAGAAGGAAATAGGAAATTCTCTAAGCATTTATTTAGACTGATTAAAGAAAATAAATCAAGGCCGCTACTATGCATGTGAAAAAGCCACAAACTCAAACAGAAAAATCAAAACCAGTGATGACACTGGGAAAATGTAAGGGTTTTTTAATTTTTCAAATTAAAAGAGCAGCATAGCAATCAATAGTTCTTCAAAAAGCTGAAGCATAGCTTGTGACAGGTTTATCTACCAAAATTACCAAGAATCCTTGCTGTATAACATCAGAGTGAGATTCATCTGATCAAACTTTGGGATTAGATTCACCTCCTTTATCTTTAGAAATCTACACTATATATACCTGCATCTGAGTTTCTTACCTTAATTTGAACCACTGGAGTAAATAGGAATGACTCATTTGAGTTGTCTTAGTTGTCTACTTTAAGGTGAGATGGCTTTTACCTAAATTTCCTAGTTTTTCTTCCATTGAATCTAAAGGCAGCCCAGAATGAATAGTCCAATGTATATACTACAGATCTACAAAATTATGTGCATTGAATCACCACCTAACTGGATAAACTTCACCTATTAACCCAAGGTTGACTGTCCAGAATCTAGGCTTGTTGTCTAGGATTTAACTTTCAGTGTAGAAGGGGAAAGGTATTTTTTAAAAAGTTATTCTTCCAACTTTTCATAAGTTACTTATCTGATGATAAAGCACCTTCTGAAGGTGCCTAACTCTCTCCACTAGCTATAGAGAGGCAAAAATGGAGAATGTAAGCTGGACATCAAACTCTTTGATGACTAAGCTTAGAGAAGCATCCACTTTTGCTTTCTGATAAGGAAAACTTTTAACAATGGACTACAACCTTGTGTCATCTTGCAGTGAAAGTTAAGCAGAAATGGAGAAACTATACATTAGTCCTGAGCTGCAAGAATGCTGTCATAGCTAATGAGCTGCAAGGCCTTCAGTTTCTCATCCAACTTCAAGCTAAAGGGGCTGAAAATTATCAAAGAACAACAAAGTTGGCATTAAAAAGTTGGTATTCAGAAAAAAAAGATAAAGATGGATTTCTGCAGAAACTAGAAGTGCATCACTTCTCACCTTTTGCTTTTTTTTCCCCTTGCCCAGGCAACCACACTACACACTAGCAGCCTGGAGAGGCTGGTCAAGGGCCAGGCAAAGGTGAGGCGTCTCAGGCCGGCAGGCTGAGCTTCAGTGGGAGGTCCCTGGGGCCCAGCCTCCCCCATCGCTGGTGTCCTGCCCTGCTGGGTACATCCCAGGTCACTGTCTGCAGCAAATCCCTTGGCCATCCCCACCTCTCGCACATCGCCAGGGGGTCAATGCAGCTTGCCAGGGACCCTTCCTGCTGTGGGGCTGCTCGGCAAGCGCAGTACATTTCTTGGAGGCTGGTCCCAAGCAGAGGTCACCACTGGTGTCCTCTGGCAGTGAAGGTGGCCTTGGCCACGCAGCTGGTGAGTTTGAGAAGATGGGCAGGACAGGCCTTCTCGTAGGGCACGTCCGTCCTCATTGCTCTATGGCAGGAGAGAGCTGAGCCCCCCGGGGTCCCTCGCACCCAAATGACCTCTCACTTGTGCTCAGTGGCAGGAGGACAGTGCTGAGGGTGGCCAGGAGCGTTCGCCTGGCACTTCTCATCCATGGTAATCATCTGAACCATCTAATGTAAAATGAGACCATGACTGATAACATGACTAACGAGACAAGGCTTCAGAGCTACAAATAATCTCTCTGAAAAAAGTTTTTTTAAAATAAGGCTTTTTACTGTAGTTCTACTTGGGCTCCTCCATGATAAAGACATTTATATTGAGTCAGCTGGATGTTAATGCTACAGTGATTTGGAAGTAAAAACCTACTTGAAGCATTGAGCAGAAGTATCGCATAATCACAGAATAATTGAAGTTGACAGGAACCTCTGGAGATCACCTAGTTCAAAACCCCTGATCAACACAGGGTAAAATAAAGCATGTTGCTCAAGATGGGAAATGAAGACTGGTGAACCATGCTGAAAATTACAGAAATCCTCCTTTTTGATTAGAGATTTGGCCAGCAATACTACCTGTGACACATGCTTTATTATTTTGTGTTCAGTCTCGTAATAAATCAGTGTCTCCAGAATGGGGGGAATGTTCTGGGGCTCTGTCTACCTATATGTTTTGGTGGACAATAATAACAACATAACAGTAGACTTAACTATCCATTTTGACACAATGCAACCATCTCTCTTTATCTAATTATGTTGTAAGGCTATGTAACTTTCATTGTCTGTGTTCTTGAAGTTTAATGAACTCTGTTTTAAATTATATGAAAACCTCAGCAGGTGTAGATAGATACAAGTCAGTTGTAATGAAAGAATATATAATAGTTTTCAACATCTCAATATCAAACTTTTTTTTCTTTATCCATGATCCACAGAGAACTGCAACCCACTGGGACAGAGGCTTGAAGTGTGATACACACCTGTCACATTAATTAGAAACTGAGCTTCAAAATATGTCTTGCTGAACCAAAACAAGTCTAAACAGATCATTTGCTTTTGTGTTCCTGAAGTGTGTCAGGATGCTTCTGGTTTCATTCAAAAGAGAAAGGAAAGATGTTAATTACACATCCTTTTGTATCTGTTGATATTAAAAAGATGTGAAGCAATCCTGAGAATATCATTAGACCTATGGCAGACAGCTTTATATTGTTTTTATCTTTTGGAAAGGTGTAATTTAGGGGAGGGGAAGTAGTTTCTTTTAATATTTTCTTCTATTAATCTGGTCTATCTGGAATATTTTGTGATCAATATAAGTTTTCTATTGCTCAAGACATGTCACACTTGCGCAATTGTTATGGTGCCAAGATTTCAGCCCCCAAAAAGTAAGCAAATGTGAAAGAAGCTTTGTCTCATGGAAACATTTAATATTTCAGGTTTCAGATTCTTTCCTGATTCTGTTTATAATCTAAGAAATTCAATAGGTAACAATTATGAGTGTGAAAAGTTTTGTTCCAAACTGTTGTCAGTGGCACTTGCAGGCCACAAGGAATTTAGAGTAGACTTTTCTTTGCATATTATATCATTTCATATTGTACTACATCAATAGTTGTACTACAGTTACTGGCTAGGACTCATCTTTTCTGCCTCTACCTTAGAAGTTCTACTGACAAAAAAAGATCTAATTCTTGAAGACTGTCATAGTCCAACTTGAAAAAGTTGCAGTGCATTCTGCATGCTGTTCTTTCGTATTTCACTCTGTTCTTTCCTATTTCTTCACTTTTTTTGTGTTTAGGCCCCTAATTCAGCCTGAGGTTGGAGCTGCTGCAGTTTAGCTTCATGAATGTGCTATGGTCATGGCTGCTGAGGGCAGAGGCCCATCTTGTCCCTATCCCTGGTTGATCTTTCGCTTCCATGTGCTGCCTTCTCCTTTGTTTGTGCAGAAGGCCTTGTGTTTGCCTCATGAAAGATCATTTGGAGGAACTGAATCTGGTAAAAAATAACCCAAAAGAAAAAGGAAGAAAAAAAAAAAATTAAAATAGTTTTAAATGGGTTCAATGGCTCATAACTGATTTTGACCATTGAATTACGGCTGTAGAAGCCCTGTTTCAAAGGGATTGATAATTGCATATTATAGAAGTTTGGACAATGGAGAAAGTTAAATCAAGAGGTCTTAATTCTGGGGTAATATACCCAGTCAAAAATTTTGGAGTTCTGTCTGACGTACTCCCTATTTATTAGCTAATTATTTTGCGGTTTTTTTCCACAGAAGAAAAAAAAAATCCACAAGCTATATTTCAAGCTTCATTTTACTTTCAGACACACTGGTGTGATCCACATACATACTGATGAAAACAAAGTCGGACTCAAGCTCTATATCAACAGTGTTTTCTATTAAATGTATTTTCCCTGTCCTCTCACTCCACTGTATGTATAAAACAGACTTCAAAACATGATCTGAAGAGTTTTTGCTATCCAACTGCAGTGTTTTATAATCTACTATTGCTACTCTCCTGGAAAGTCTAATGCATCGTAACATACATATTTATGTATACATAAATATATATGTATGCATGTGCATGCGCAAACTCAAATACTTTGTTCTCTCTGCTCCCCACATTTCTCTGCAAAACTCTGCTTGTTGTGAAACATCTGTGTATAAAATTTGAATTCATATGATCTATTTCAAACATATCTAATATGATGTCTTTTGTGGTTGCCATCTGTCATGCAACAACAGAAGTGATTTTTTTCCCCCAACAGAAAGAATAAACATGCATAATATCAACAAGGATCTTTTAAAAAATGTTAAAAGATCCACAGTAAAAACATTCAGTGTAAGTCTCAAAGGAGGTATGATTCTTTCTGAATCTCCATATAAAAAGGCTTTTAAAGTTTACCAACATCTGATTTGGATTATTTGGCTTAAGCTAAACTGATACATTATTCATGTTAAGTGAAGCACATAAATAATGCCAATTTTGTCTCCAAAAATATTTTAATATCTAACTTGAATGCAGCTTGTGATTTATAGCTGAGGCTTTACCAACTCATTAGAAGCAAAACTGGGTAAGAAATTTCTGACTCAGTTCAACAGAGAATGAGCTGACAAGTTATTGTCTGTGAAGGTGACTGCTAAATATATCCCCTGAATGTTAAATACAGCCACCTCAAAAGTACAGTCTTTGAACATACATATCCACAAGTACACACACTCTTCCATCAACAAGTTCTGTAGCCTGAAGTAGTAGATGAGTTACATGCAAGGACTTCAATGCCATTGAACTATTTTCAACAGAATTGGTAAATTTGGGTCTCTGTCACCACCTTTTAAACTATTTAGAAATATACCCATAATTCATGAAAGCACATAAGAGATACTGTTGCCATTGGAGTACTAAACAAAAACAGGATTGGACAGCCTATCAATAAGGAAATAATTCTAAAGATAGAAAATTATAGTTCTGCTCATTAACATGCAGTACAGAGCAAGAAATTAATTGCTATTTTGAGCCTTCAGGCCAAAACCTCAGAACTGGACCCTTTTGTCATTTAGGGCTAATCCAGCTCTTATGTAGGGCAGTGGGAATGTGCTAGCAGTTGAATCAGTAGACATTGCCTACTTCAATTACTTTATATGTAAAAATCAGGAAATACTACCTCTGCAGTGCTGTTGTGAAGCAATAAAGTTACTACTGACTGATGCTGTTGCTATTTCTGTTTTAGCTTGTTTCCTATTGGGCAAATCAATAGATTTCATCTCTGCATTTCAGATAGTTTCCTCAGAATTACCTAAAGTCATGACTGTTTCCTTAATTTACAGTCCCTAAAGACTCATCGATTGCCCTTTTAGCCTCTTCTTTTGTCCCTATTACTAGTGCTGACAGAGATGATAAGGAACTATCTAACTTTTCTCTTCAATGCACGCATCATGGAATTTTTACCCCCTTTCCTCATTCTGACAGAGCATACAGACATGTATGTTGTCTCTAACTTTTTTTTCCTCGTCTTCTCTAAGGTTGTGGTGATGTTTTGTGTGATACAGATTTATCAGTACCCTTTTCCCCTTATCACCTATGCTAAGCCAAATTTGTCCTCTACAAACCTTTACAGCCCCTCGTGAAAGGCCCTATTCATGAACACATTGAAGGATGAAGTTAAGCATGTGTTTAATTACATATCTGATGTGGAGTATATTTGCCATTTCTCTATTGTACTTCTACAATTAGTTATACTTTCCAATGCATTGATTTAATGAACCTTGGCATGATGGTCATTTAATTGCAAATTCTGTTCATGTGTTTAATCTTTTCATTTATGTTGGTAAGTGACCTAGTCCATACAAAACAAGATTAATTCCAAATATTCGCAGGAAATAGAAAATAGCACAAACCTTTTCCAAATGTTACATGAGATACACTGGAAAGTTCAATATAAACATAAACATTCCAGTCTTGTATACATTTGTTTATCTGGACTCTGTTAGATACTGGATAAGCAATTCAGCGTCTTGAAAGAAAGGCTGTTCTTGTACTATTAGCCAACTGTAGGGATAAAGCAGCAGAAGTCTGGTATGAAAGCCTGTACTTTCATAATATTCAGTATAATTTTATATTTTCAAAAGCTTAAGCGGCTCTGACCCAGATAATTCAATGGTCACAATAATCCTGCAATACCAGAAAAGTTTTCCAGGCTCAAGTGTTAAGTCTAGATATATTGCAGCTTAGTTAACTATTTCTCTCTGCTATGTAAAACTTGCTTATAAATCTCAGAATTTGTTCCCTAGAAACTATATGAAAACATATTGGCCATTCTGACAAGAGACAGGCAAAATTTTTTTGGCCAGGAGTACCACATGTGGACTGGATCCAGCAGGATGCAGCTGGGATAAACAAAGCTTTTTGGCAGATCGTTATTAACAGAGGACCGATCCTGTGAAGATCATAAGAAAAATCTAGGGGCTTTTCTGCTACAAAAGGTGTCTTGGAGGATAAATTTAGGTTGTATAAACAAAGGTTTAAGTGCCACCTGTCTCTTTCTCTCTCCTTTGCTTTTGCTTTTCTTTCTCTTTTGCTTTCTCCTCCTTCTCCTTTTCCTTCTTTTTTCTTTTTCTTTCCTTCTTTTTATTCCTTCCTTCCTCCCTTCCTCCCTTCCTTCCTTCCTTCCTTCTTTCCTTCTTTCCTTCTCCCTCCATCTCTCCCTCCCTCCATCTCTTGCTTTTCTCTCTCCCTTCCTTTTTCCCAGAACATTTCAAATTCCACATGAGAGGAAGGAGGTTAGAGGCATTCTGAGTACTATGCAAGTTTAAAGATGGAAAAAGTAAAATTTTTTACCTTTTTAGGCAATTGTTGAACCTTCCAGTGTGTGCAGAAATTATAAACATTTTCAAGCTAGAGGTATGTTGAAATCATACAGTTGGAAGGATGGTTTAGCTTGAAAGGAGGGGAAGAAAAGGAATGCAGGAATTTTCACATTTGACAAAAGCATCCTCTGGAGATGTCTGCAAGGTACGTTAAATTACTTTGTGAACCTCTCAAGCTATGGTCTGTTGCTCAATATCCCTGTCCTAACTATTCCAGCTGCAATGCTGTACTGACGCAATATGCTGTTTGTGGTTATCAGATCTGTCCTGTGCACTGTCCAAAGTACCCCAGAGTAATCAGCAAAATATGTAACAGAAATTAAAGCTGAACTGGAGCAGGAAGAAGTGAGGACAGGCATTTTAGGAGTTAAAGAGAAGGACACAAATAGTCACATGATAAACATCTCCATATTTAACCATAAACACAGGTAAACCAGAATGCCTCGCACTGGTAAAAATATAGCCATCCAGGAGGAACCCACACATGCTGCTCTGAGATGGTCTGTGATACCTTTACACTAAGCAAGATGCAGGGTAAGGATATTTAAAGATCAGGCTCCAGCATTTTTGTTGTAATAGTAATTTATTCAGCACTCAGTGTTTGTCTATTCCTTATTGTCAAACAGCAGCTTCACAGAATGATCAGACTGTCTATAGGAAATTATTAAAGGGGTGAAAAATCTTAAAGTCTTTCTCTTTTCCATTGAAGTACCTCTTTCTAGCTGTGATGGCTTTTCCTCCTCAGTGCATCATTGATGGATATTTTTGGTAATCCTTGAGAAAGGCAGAGGAATTAAAAAAAAAAAATAAATAGACAGTCCTAGTATTTAAAAACATCTTGGGATTATTAAGTATTTAAAATCCTTCAAGGAGAAAACATTTATTTGAAGAAGTTCCCAGTTTAAAAAAAAAAAAAAAGCACATTATTTTAAAAGTATCTGAAAGTTGGTGCGTGTGAGAGAGTGACTAATTTTTTCCAAAGGATTCTAGGAAAGCTTTCAGAGAGAGAGGAAGATACACTGTATAATAATAAAAATGTTGAGAGAGAAATGCTTCAGTATGTCTTTTATAAAAATTGAGTACTTCTGTGGGGTTTCTCCTAGTTTTGGTAGATTTTGTATGGTGTCACTTTTTTGGACTGTAGGCATCTGAACAGCACAAAGCAAATTCTGCAGCACAGAGAAGGCCATCCTCTGCATGAGTGAAGATGTACAGTGACATTTCATTCTGTGCTGCTTTCAGAGCTTCACAAAGTCTTTACAGGCAATGTCAAGAAGAAAGGGGAGAAACAGGTGAAATAGAGAGAAAAGAAATTTGGAAAGCTCTACTGAAGCATATTGAACACACATTTATCTCTAGGACCAACATCCCAAAACTGCCCTTAGAGGCTGTCATATGCATTTACAAAGTGGAGAAAGTATTTACACATTTCAGATGATGTTATGCAAACTGAAACACAGATTTTCCTTAGGAACCACAAATACAGGACTACCTGTACGCTCCCAGCTGGAATTCTCTCCTCAAGTGCATGTAGGAACAATACAAGTAACCCTTCTGCCCTTAACGCCTGTGTGAAACATCTGAGTTAGTGGAATGACCAGACCTTGTAGACAGCAATCTGTCCCAGCTGATAACAGCTGTCAGGCTCTTCTGCATGCTCCCAAGCATGGAGGAAATATCATCTGAGCCACAGCTCATCCAGCATGCCTCGGGCCAGTCTCTGCTGCAATGCCCCTCTTGGATTTAGCTGCCATGGCATTTAACCCTCTCACCCTCCCACTCAAACAGAGGGGCTGTAGGAAAGATGCCTATTTGAAAAGTTTCCCTGGCCCTCGCTAAATCCCAAATCCTTGTCCTGAGGATTATTTGGAAAAGGTCTATTTGGCATAGCCCAGTGCATCCAAGTGACCATTGGAGTAACTGAACAGAATTGGCACTGGGATTCCAGAGCCAGGAGCAGCCCGGTTTAGTTCATTTGTCCATAAAAATAGTAACTACATCCTCATCCCTTCTTCTTCCTTTAACAGCTTCTTAGCTGGTGTCTATACTCCCTAGCACTAACTTCACCCTCTCTAACCTTAGTACAAGTTGCACACCCCTCTTCCCTCACCTTGAATTCACTGATAGGAAGCCATTAAGACTCCATTTTGTGCATTCTCCAGCACATCATTCATCAGGAGCTCCTTTTTTAATTAAATTGCTGCCTGCTTTTGGGTTTCTCTTCTGTTCGGCTAACTATGCCTCTCTGAGCCTGAATTTCCCTGTAGAGCTATCTCTTGCAGAGAGACACTGCTCATCCCAAGGAACAGCTGATATTCTCAAGGAACAAAACAGAAACCACCAATAAAAATTTCTGCGTGCAGTTTTTTTCAATACTTGCATCTTACTTGGATCTATTTCACAAACTCTCTGCTCTGTACTTCAAAGGTAGCTCTCCACAATTCCCTTTCAGCCATTGAGACACCTCCTTGCTTACAATGTCCTCTCTTAGCTGAAGACTTCAGAGTAAATACAGTATGGACTCAGAGTCTTAGAGCTTTGGCATGTGTAAATGCCTATGCTAATACTATTCCCACAGGTATTTGTGAAGGAGGATCTTTTTGATGAACATAATATGGCAGCCTAAATATATTGAGCTTTAAGAAACAAAACTCTACCCAAGGGATGGTGAGCACAGATCCCATTTTGTGTCTATAGAATTTGATGGCTTATATAGTGCATATGTGTGGAGGGAATGTGGTAAAGATAGAGAACACTTATTCTTACTTTCTCTTTATCTATTTAGCCTTGATGAGACATGAGGAATTTGCCAGTATTGCAAATGGGCTGGGCATCCACCCTGCCTCAAATCATCTGCCAGAGTTCATTGTTGAAGAAATCAGCCAACAGAAGAATGGAGATAATTAATTACAAGGCATCTTTTCCAGGGCATGTAAGGGGATAGGTATGACTTTTCCCATTAAATAGGATGAGTTCATCAGGATTTATTTTTTCTTCTTTTGGGGACCATATTAGTATTTAGCCCAGAGGGAGAGAGACTAACTGATCCAACATCTACTGATCCAACATCTACTGGAGTGCCAGAAGGAAAGACACAGCTTTGTATAGACCAGTTTCCAGCCTAAGGCCAATCAGTAAGAGAACAACAAAAAACTTTCCTTGGCTTTCAGCTGTCTTTAATGCTGGGAGAGAACTTGACAGGGCTGCAAATGAAACAGACAGGGAAATATGCTGTTTATTTTTGTGCTGGTTTGCTTTTTTTGCTTTGTGTTGGTGTATAAGATGCTGGCAATGTGATCTTTCCTCATCTATGAAAGGAGAAATGAAGATTTTTCACACACCTCAGAAAGAAGCACTGTGTTTGAGTAAGATAAACTTATTGCTCTGGGCTGTCCTGTGACACAGCTCCTTTCACTACCCATTAACTTAGATAATACTAGAGAGAGTAAGTCTTCTGTAGAAGTCTTTATCTTCAAATCTTCAGAAGCCTGGGAGTAAATACAATTTTTTCATTTTATAGATTATGTCAGCAAGGGATGAAGGGTAGATGTGAAGGATTCTGTGCAGTAAAATGGGGCAATATGACTAAATTTTAAGAAACTACTGTTACACATTACTGTCTACATTTTCCTGTCTCATCACACAGCTTACAGTAGAAATGCACTTTTAAGCTGAATAACTATACATATTTCTTCATAATTTTGTTTAGAGAAATGGTTGTATAATTTTTAAGAAAACACTACAAAATAATCTGTATCAATCTCTCAATTACAATTTCAGCTGCGACTAAAAGGCTGCATTTAACCACTAAAAACATGCATTTAAATTGAGATATGATAGACTAGCTTAACTATAAGCAATTCAATCAAGATTTTCTCCAGTAACAATTAAACTTGTCCTTGAGAAATCAAACGAGCATTCTGCTAAAATTACTGGAATGACTATGTTTCACAGGAGTGATGCTGCTTTAGCATCCTATTTGGCTGGTGGCATTGTCCAATCATTCAGGAACATTTGTTATCAATTTCTTGTTCAAATACTACCATCATAATAAGGTAATACTGCCATCAATAGAAGTAGCATTGCCACATAGCCTTGTCATTGCTCTTTGGGGGAACATTAGCCCATGTTCTGCCTCTCAGTAAAATCTCTGCCCTTCAGCCTGCTGACAAAAGCTATTATCTCCTACAACAGAGCCAGAACTCCTATTTGTCAACAGCAATTAGTAAGAAGAGAACATACATGTGTATAAATATACAAATACAAAATTGCCTAGGGACAATCCAACACTCCTAAAATGACAGTTTGCTGTGTTTTATGTTTCAGTTTATGTAAGGTTTTCTACCTAAGCTAGTATTCCTTCATTGTGTTGAGGACTGATTCTTCCAAGACAAAGCTTGAGATGTCTGCAGAAGGACAGTTCAGTTCCTGTTTTCCCCTTAAAGCTCCTCTAAAGTTTTATGAAGGAGTTAAATATGACCTGGGATGAATCCTATATTGCCCACAATGGCCACACCTAATTTAAGATGCTAAGGTAGATGAACTACTGTCTAAAGCCACTTAAGTATTACATTAAATGCAATGGGAATGAAGAACAAATATAATCTCATTTAGTTTCACCTCATGGGAACCATCAGGAATATCCAAGGAAGAAGTGTGTCATCATATTTATATTCCTAGGGGTGATATATGAGACTGATAAAAGGCAGGACTATGTGATCTTGTAGCGTGTATTCATGTCAGGTGGCTCTTAATTTCACTGAGAAAAGAGCAACAGCTTGCAAAAGTCATTATTAAAAGTCATCTTTTCTATTGAGCTAAATGTGACATCAGTGGAAGCCTACGTGAGATGAGCTTATTTTGGGGGGAATATCAATTGATTTCACTCATGGGTGATATTTAGCAGTGATGCTCTGTAGCTAATTTATATAACAAGGAAGAGCTAGTCATTGTACCTGGGAAAATTCCCTTGTAACTTGCTCCCTTTCTGCTTGCTTTAATCCTCATGACCAGTGTTTCATTTATGAATGGATCTTTTAGCACACACTGTTGTTTACATTTCCCCTTGAGTAAAAAGTCACCTTAAAATCTTCCTAAGCATTTCCACAAATGTAAGAAAAAAGGAGAGCTATGGAGATGTCTGTTGTCTTCAGTGACCAGATTCCTAATTTAAGATCTTTAGGTGCCTAAGAAGGTGAGATGAATCAAAGCATATTGAAACACTACTAAGCTGTAATTAAAAATGAATAGCATTTAATCTGGGTGCAAACTGATGGGAATTGTCAGGTATACAAGGGAGAATTGTCATTATAGGTCTCATGTAGAACAGGAGTCTATATGCACTAAGTAGCATTTCATTCTCTTGGAGAGGTTTTTATACCTACTTGCTCAAGGGACATATATCTCCAAACTGCTTTCCAAAAGCCTGCTTCAAAATCTAAATTGGGCAAGATATTTCCCCTACCTGTAAACCTTATCCATAGGTATTCTGGCTTTTGCAGGATATTATTAAGTTTGAAACATATGAACCAAGACTATTTAAATGAGTTGTTAATTACCCACTGCTTAAACCACAACACATTTTCTCTAGTGTACTGTTCCAATACTAATAATTCCTGCTCTTCCCATCTGTTTGAATCCACCTGTTATCATTATTTTAAACCTACAATGAAAAGTCTTCTATGAAGGAACCAATTTCATAGTGTATGTTCATACCCAGAAACAATGATAATACTTTTTACTGCTATCATAAGGCACGTTAACTATTTTCCTTTAGTGTTGATATTGTAAATTGAAATTCATGCCAGAAATGAGACAAGGATGCTTTGGGGCAAAGAGGATTTTATATTTTTTTAAGGCAGAAGTGATACTGGAAAGAAAAATACATAATATTTCCACATGACCACATGCTCTTATTAAATTAATGCTTTTCACATATATTTCGCTAAATAAGATGCAGCATAACTTACACTGCCAGGATGAGATTAATCTTCTGCATGTCTGAGCATCCTCCATATTATATTCTTAAATGTCCTAGATGCAGAAACCTACAGATGTTTTCATTCTTAGTAAGCAATTTTCCTAAAGAAAGTTATTTAAGACAGGGAAAACTGGGTAACCTGGGGCAATGGGAACCATTGTTCTAAGCCAGTATTATTGATCTACAGTTTGTTGATACGTCTTAATTCCTGCCTGTTATATTTCTCCTTCCATATCCCAAAATAATAGCAAACAATTTTGTTTCAATATCTCCAGTTGGAAATAGTTTTTGGTTTGTAATTTCTGGCATTTATGAGAAATTTTTTTTGCAAACCACAAGGAGACAGCAGTGGGACACATATTAGAATAAATGAATGAAATATTTATGTGTACACAATTACACACTTGTGCAATAAAGGAAAGAACACCTGACAATAAATCACAGGTTGTACTATTTTAAAGAAAATCATATTCTACAACCCCAAACCAAACTAATTAAAAAGAAAAAAAAAGTGGACATGGGAGAACATTTTAAAAGAAATATCAGGTATATAAAAACACACTTTAGTGTATAGCTGTGTGTCAGAGGAGATATGCCCCAATGGAGATCTATGATTTTGCTCCGTTTTCTACGCACAGGTATCCAGTGACATCTGAGATGTACCTACCACCGTTGGGACCTCCAGGTTGCCACCTCTCTCTTGGGCGGGTGGTGTGCCCTCTCTGTCAGGCACTAACTGTTGCAGAATGAGGGATCTCTGACACCAGAAACCTGTGTACTGAACCACAGCCCTGGTCAACACAGTGACAGGAACCTAAGGAAGGGATCAGTTGACCAAATGTAGGTGTTTAACACAAGTTCAGTCTTTCAGCAATGGCTATGACCCTACTAGAAGTGTGCAGCGATATCCTCCAGTGCTCTGAAGTAGCATGTATGCCAGTCTAGAGGAGAGTTGGTGATATGCAAATCAGTGAGTGAACTGCAAAGGATAGGCTTGCGGCACTTAATCAGCTCTGACTAGTGCTGGACGGGCTAGGTAGCGGCATAAAAATGGGAAGTGAAATGTGTTAGACTGTTCGCATTAATGTAGGTGTCATAAAGGCAATAGGTGGTACAGCAGTCATAACCTAATTTACTTCACTAAAACTGAAAACAGAATTTTACCCTAAGATACCAAATTGCCTTTCTCAAGATTCGGTGTCACAGGATACCAGATAACTGAGATCCTACTTACACTATTATCCTTGAGCAAAGCATACAACAACATATTATCTGCAAGATAACACGGTCTTACATGTAAACAAACAGGCACAAAGCTGATCTGTGACTGGAGCCAGGGCTGTTAGAACATTATTCACAGAAGGAAGACAATGATCCCACATGCACATGTTCTTAGTCTGCTGTGGTGGCCAACAGCACAGAGCTACGTGGGGCTGCCAAGAGAACTCCACGTAAAGTTGTTCCTCCATGTGAATTCCAGGAAACATCCAGATTTATGTCAGCAATACAAATTTCATTCCTCTGTTGTGAATCTAACTGGAAGCTTGTACATTTTCTTAAAATGTTGAACCACTACTGTTACACTCCTGCCTCTATAAGCACATGCCACTGTTTTGCAGAAACGGAACATAAGGAGTCACAAATTAAGCCAAATCTTGCCTTTACATTTCAAGAAGGAGCACTCAATCTCATGGCCTGCAAAATGGTCAAACGCTGTCTAAACCTGCATTTTTTGTATTATTTGCCATCAAATTATGATCCAATTGCTTTGGAAGGTTTACTCAAGTTTTTAATATAAGAGAAATTTAATATTCCTTTCTTTTATGGCAGGTGCTATCTACACACATCTACAGTATTCCTGCTCTGAAATAAGCATGTTTCTAGCATGAGAATTTAATCATTTCATATGTTTCCAATTCTTTAATATTACTTACAACTCATGCCACAATCACAGACTGTACATTTGGCAAAGCCTGATCAATGCATATTGAGCAGTATCAAAAATGTCTCTATCATTTGACAGTAAGGATGTAATGTGACATGTCATTCAGTGTCACTAGAGACCTGTCATATGCTGCTGTTCCTGTTTCAGGATCACTCCAGACCAACAACTATGGTGCACTTCTCACTTTGCAGAGACAGCTTTTTCATTTCCCTGGCAAGCCACATGGGATGCTGTTGCACCCAGGCAAAATTTTACAAGCAATTTCCAGTTAATTTTTCTGGTTTTCTCCAAAGATTTAAAACACAGCTAATCAGAATGAAGAACGTTTCCACCCTCCATCTTTTCGTTTAATTTTACAGAATTACCGTGATTAACCAAAGAACACAGATTCTACTATTTCCGTCTAACCTCCAATAGGACTGAGGATCCAAGTACTGTCATACACAGAATATGTTGTGCCCCAAGGACTTTGCAGCTGAGATGGAGACAGCATGCGGACAGGAACAAATAGCAGGGAGTAGTAAAGATGTAGGTAACAGTAGTCAGACTGTACAGATAGTGCACGTTTTGACAAGCTAAGCTGTTAAATGTACTACACAGAGAACGGTCAGGCTGCATGAATAGTAGGAGTATTTGTTGTATTTGCTATGTTAGTATATTTACAGGAGTGATCTGGCATTTAAGAAAAGGTTAAGCTGAACTGAAGGTGCTGTAGGTGTATATGGCACAGTGTAGTCTTGTCTGACTAAGAACTAGGCTGGGTGTAGGAATAGAGGCTGCAGGAGTTACTGGAACCTGGGAGTAGTCCTGAAAGGCATTGTAGCTCCAAGAAATACCTTCTGAAATTAAAAAATGCACCTGATCTTCCTGGCACTGGGGAATAACTGCTTTCCTCAATGGGTACATAGTACCACCCTGAGTATCTGGGAGCAACTTCATGCAAGCCTCCTCCCACTTTCACCATTGTTTGGCTTGCAGCTTTCTGGTCGTAAGAGTAAATTGAGAACAGGTTCTGCTCTCCAAACTGTACTTGAACCCAAAATAGTCAAAAATGTAATGTGTCCCACTAGTAAGACAAAATAACATACTATTGAATTTCTCCTCCACCTCCATTTTCAAAAGCACCAGGAGGTGAAATCTAGTGCTACTGTAACGGTAGGTCATAGTGGTACCAAGGATGAGCCCTGAAAGTGTCTTCTAATGCATGGAGTTCAGCTAAATTTTAGCCTGCCTTGTTCTGCCACATAAACGTGTGTCTGGGATTAAATAAAAAGGAGAGTAACTCCACATAAATATTTCTGATTTGTTACAATCAAGGATTGCATTAACTTAACTCTTCTGCTGAACAGGTCTAAGTTTAACTTTGATTTTAAAGTGCAATAGTTCTACAAAATATTCTCCAGGTGACTACCAAATGTTTAGAGCATCATCTAGCACTTTTTATAAATCACAGCTCATTCCTAAAGGTAGTGCTTCCATATAGCAGGTACTTATTCACTGTAAAACACTTAAAATATAAATTTGGTTTCATTCTCAGGACAACTCCTGAGAGGTGTCAATGGCCCATGACTTGCAGAGTGCTGAGCAGAAACGAGCATTTGGGATCATGCTAATTATATTGTTAAAAAAATCAGAGACATTGCCACTCTTCATAATTTACACAGAGAGAAATGCTGTTACTCTATTTTGCTTTATGCATTGTGGTTTCATGAGGCAGGTTATTTTACATATAAGGTACGTATTCATATCTTTTGTGTGTGTGTGTGTGTGTGTGTATTTATCATAAAAAAACGAGATAGATTTTTCTCAGAAATGTTTATTCTTGGCACATAAACATGAAGTTCACCAATTAAAACTCACACACTTTTTAGGCTCTCCAAACCTACATCTGAGCAGCACTTGACTTAACATTTGTAAATTATACTTACAGCTCTCTGGTATATTACCTTTTCCTATGTCTTTTATTCTCTGCTTGCCACCACCATCACCTCTATTTGTCTGTTTTTTCCACAATTCCATCTTATCCTGTAGGCCCTGGATATAAACGTTTGTGCATATGTATACACACAATTAAATAAGTTCCCTAGTATTTTCAGGATCAGGACTGTAAATTTTTTAGAGTAGGCTTTCTTACTTGTATGGGACAATGACTTGGCATTATGGGCTTCTAGACACTCTTGGAGTTACTGGATACCAGTGAAATATGTGAACACTGAAGGAAGAAAATCTGACGACATGCGGACTTCAAATGTTAGTGCTGCTCCCTTAAGAAAACCAGTTATTACTGATCACCACAGTGAGCTCCCTTGAGAATTAGATGTCCTTCTTAATGAGTTTACATTAAAAAAGGAAAAATTTTGTACTGATCCTATTAAAAGCAGCAGAGTGCGGACTGTGCTGCTTAATCCTGCTCCCCAGGAAATCAGTGTTGAAACTCTGACCAACAGAATTAACACCACTGCCACAACTAATTTTAACCTCATGTGGGCTTTAGGGTGAACAGGCAGTTTGTACATCAGTCTGTCCTCTAAGCTCAAAGAAATTGCTCAGACTCAGCCTCTAGGAAGAATTTTTGGAGAGCTTGAGACTTTTTTGCCCCAACTCAGTTTTGGGTACAGGTCAGAGTTAAAAAGGTATCACTCACCTTTGTTGAAGCTATATCTGCTAAGAAACACCAAGCTGCAGCCTTTCATTTTGAAGTCCCATTCTTCAGTTCAGAATGCCCTATACTTTAAACAACAGCTACTGAAAAATATTACCTAGAAAGAAAATTTTTTTTTTTTTTTTAAGTAACTCCACTTCTCCTCTTCACCCATTTAAGGATACTAACCTATTACTGAGATCCTTCCCTAGATTTCTTGGAGTATTCTCCTTACACAAAAGGAAAGGTTTGCCTTAATTTCTCTTGAGGGAAGTGGTGGGGTTTTAATGAGACCAGTTCCAAAAATTAATGTTCGTATACCATGTTTGAATAACAATATATGAGAAGCTTCCAGACACGGCAGTAGATATTTGTAAAATGAAGAAAAAATCAATATGGATTTGATTTAAAAGTTTTTGTTTCCTTTTTCTCTCTAAGGAAAAAGAATTCTTAGCTGGAAATCTTATGGGAATTTAATTAGCTAAAGTCTTATTAAATGCCTTCTTAGCCCAGTCACTTCAATAAATACTAATTATGAGACATGAAAAGACATATAGAAAATGTTTTATAAAGAACATAATGGAAAAAATGTAAACATCTGTGGTTTGAGGGGGGGTTCTTTTGGTTTGAGCTTTGTGTGTGTGTGTGTGTGTGTGTGTGTGTGTTTGCCTGCAAAAATACAGAACACAATGAAGTTGTTCTACATTGTGCTTTGAGACTATAATGGCGCATTTTGAAACAGAATGTGTCATGGGATATGCTCCAACAAATTTTGGGCAAACAAAATGCTTGATGACTCTAGCAGAGTACTGTAGCTTCTAAGAGAAAGTCCATTCCACTTTAGAAATAGTCATGATGAACATGTTGCTGGGAAAACATGTAAGGTGAAGAAACGTTTTACAAAATTTCCTTTACACAGCTTCTAGGACAGCTAAAACACCTGTCCTTTCCGGCCCAAACTTTTCTGTATTCTGCTTTTTGAAAGTACCTTACTCCATTCAACACAACATTTTATAGTAACTCTGTAAAGTAGGGGAAAGCAGTCATCCCTGTTTTACAGATAGAGAATGGAAATCCAGATAGACCGGTGGGTGAAGTGAAGGTCATGTAGGAAGTCTCTGACCAATAAAGTATTTAATCCAGGACCCTAAAATTTGAAAGCAATAACTTCAGTCTCTCAATCATTCATTTTTCTTCATTCCAGTAAAGTAATGGCTAGGAACAATTTATGAAGAAAATAAAATTTTAAAAAATAAATCAAAAAAATAAAGATTTGTCTGAGTATAATATCATAAACACAATAAATAATAATCCTATCCTACTCTTTATTAAGAACTGAGTATCATCCAGCACTAGTAATAAAAGCATGATACTCAGACTGTCACCAGCTGACCACTTGATCAGCTAACCAGTTTGGGGGCCTAAATTTTAGAAAGTGACTGTGAATGCACCTGTTTTCATGTATCACTTAATCTCTAGAGAAGCTTAAAATTGATCGTCTCTCTTCCAGGCTACAGTGTTCCATAGGTGCTATGCATACATAACTTCCTTGGTATGAGCACCCAGACCTGAAGAAGTGGACAGAATTTAGGCATCTGAGCACCATTGCAATTTTGAAATGAGCAAGAAGACATCGAAACTCCACCTAAGCCCTTGTTAAGTGTGTTCTGGGTAGATGTGATTTACTTGGTGAGCTTGAGGTTTCCTCCAGGGCTAGCTGCCAATTGCAATAGAGGTGGTGCCATGCACTTTTTGAAAACAAAGTGAGCATATTCTGGACTTTATGAGCTGAATATCAGCCTCAAGACACATGAACATGCAAAGATGAAGGCAGCCTTATAAGTGATTCAGGGTAGTGAATGGAGCATCTCCAGAAGACCCTAGTTCTCCATTGCTGGATAGGGCTGGACTGCACATGCAGGACCGTCTCAAGATGTGCTGGACACGTAGCCTCCTTATGCCTTGCTGGCCTGTTTCATTCTTTGGCATCAGTTTTGGACTAACCAGCACCTTCCTCCCAGCACAGTTCCCCTACCTGTACAGAGACACTTGGTCTTCTTACAAACCTCATGTAATTGAGGAGCTACAAACGAGTCAGACACAATGACTGCTTGAGAAGGACACAGGAAACCTGGATGTCTGCATACTTCTGAGCCCAAGAGAAGTAATCCCAGGCTTTTCAAGAGTATGCGCTAATTGCCACATGGTGGTCAGATTTGGGACTTTCAGATTGTCCCTGGATTATTAGTTTTTTTAATTCAGTAATCATCCACAGTAAAATGACANGGGGGGGGTGGAACAAAAAATAACAGTAAGCACACTTTCTTTTCCACTTAGGGGGGTATCCTAGTTACTTGCACCTAAAGTCAAGATCCTACTTTCATAGCCTTGTTTCTAATGTAATAGGTTTTTCCTGATGCTTCAGCAGCAGAGGGGGAAGGTGTCCCTTCATACCATGTCTATTGTTAGGCACCTGCCCACAAAGAATTATCGATACCTACTTTCTCATAACTGCCATCCACAGAGACATTTCCTTTGTTAGATCTCAAAACGGAACTGAAATTCATGCTGTAACTAAGGAAAATGCTGGTTTCATAAGTCTGGAAATGTTTCTAAAGATCACTAAATCATTTAGCTATATGAGAACCAATTCCAGTGTGTATGAAGCAACTCGCAGTGACTTAGGCTGTAAATATCTGTTGCGAGCACTTTTATCCCTTTCCATGACTCAACACCCATTTTTCTTGTGTGTCCTGATTGATATGCAGGCAGCAGATAGCTTTGCTAGAGCTATCAAAGCACAGAGTCTGGATTTCTAAAGATCAGGCTAGGACTTGGTTTAACCTCCTTCAAAACAAAGCCCCTTCCCCTGCGCTGTAGGTGCAATTTTTCAAGTATTATATATGCCGTGAGGAACTTTGAAGTTAATAAATATTATTGTGTCAAATAAAATAAAATAAAGCCTTCTCAGTGAGACAAAGATCAACTTCAGTACTATATAATATATGGCTTTAGCCTCTGGCAGTGAGTTCTGGGAGTTGCAGTGGTTGAAAGAAATTTGAGAGCACAGCAGTAGGTTTGGATTACAGAGTATCTAAGGTACAAGAGGAAATTATCTTTCCAAAAAAAAGCATTCATGAGGTGAAAGAGTTATTTAAATGGTCTTTTAAAGCTTGTAAGAAGAAAAAGTTGTAGTGCATCAAATCTCTGGGAAAAACAGAGGGGCAATATTTTGTGTACTTTATAATAAGAATTATTTTTTTTCTTTTCTGTCCAATAATGCTTATGAAACATGGAAAAGCTTTAATTCAAAATTACATGTTATGAGTTCCCATCAAGCTCATTAAGTCTTTTGCTGCCTGTTGGTATAAGAGAGAAAGCTGGCAACCTCTGCTTTCACACCATAACCTTGCTCAAGGTGTGAAAGGAGTGTTCCTAAGGAAAATACAGCTGCTTTGGAAGTATCCTGGCTCCCTGTGAAGCAACAGCTAAAAAAGGCAACATATCTGAGATCGTCAGGAAGGACACAGAACAGAAAAGAAGGTAGCATTTGCAACTGCATAAAACCTTGGCTACCACACATAGTTCATCTCTGCAGAACAGGAGCGACATATTAAAGAGCAGAGCTACTAAAATGACAAAGGGGACAGAACCATGGCTCTGTGAGGAAAGACTAAAAAGGTTTTGACTCTTCAGTTTAAGAAGAAGAAAGCTGATGGAGATGTGTTCAAGCTTTACATCCTGAAGGTGGTGTATAAAACGAGTGCAGAACCGTTAATCGCCACCCACACAGTACTGCATACACTCAAGGGGCACTTTGTGAAACTCACTTAAAACAGACAAAAGTAAGCCCCTTTTACACAGGACTTAGTGAACTTTTTTGAAATCAGTTTCCACAGAAGATTGTGAGGCAGGCAATATCAGCATTTTCAAAAAATAAAAGAAACATTAATGAACAGCAGGTCCATATACAGTTATTGAAGGGGACAGGAGGCAGGGATTTCCCTTCTAATAGCACTGTTCCAATGACTGGTGGAGAATAAAGATAATAGGCTTCATATGCTTTTCCTAAACTGTGTCTCCTAGTGGCATTATCAAAGACAGACTGTTAGGCTAGATGGACTATTGATCTGATAAACTAGGTCAATTCTTATATCTCTTTTTCTACTGGAAAGTTGGGAATTTGTCTCCTGATTCCTAGGAAGACATCCTAAGGAAAATTGAAAGACAAATTTGTAGTTCTGGTCAGAGTTACAAGCTAGAGTAAAATACATGCACTAGAGTGTGTGTCCTTGCATGTGTGGGAGACGTGAAGCAATCAAGAATGCTCCACCTCACCCAACAGCAACAGGAACCCAGACAAACTGTTCAAGTGTTTCTAAACAANGAAATAAATTAACCTGCCCTTCAGTTATTGTAGCTGTCTTAAAATGTTTTGCAGTAATGTTCTACAATGCACACCTTAAATACTGATGTGTTATATGAAAATGAATTTTTGGTGGTCTGAAAGCATTCATTTGTGGCTGATATTGCCTAGGTTGAAGTCATATTTTCTAGTTACAGAAACATTGCTCTACTAGAAGATGCTCAGATACTACAGAGCTGTGTGCTTAATGAAGCTGGATAGATGAGAAATGAGTAGGATAGTTTTCCATATAATGGGACAAGGGTGATGAGGCAGGGGTCAAACTCTGAATAATTTGGTAAGACCAGAAGACCTTATGATAAGGACATGAGACCTTACATACAAAGGCTGATGGCAAGTCTTAAAAGAAATTTTATCATATACCAGTATTTGTAGATCTGTATGGAAGAGAGATAAGGTGAGGAGAGGTGTCCTTGGAGAATCCTGTGACTGACTCTAAAACTTTATAGCTTGCCTCCCAGCCTGGGTGCCTGTGCAAATTTCTGACTGTCATCCTCCAAGGGGCTTCTCACCCCAAACTGACCTTAGTTCACACAAGAGGATTGCTTCCCCTATGTCCCTGGCTGACTGAATTTCTCTTGAAAAGCTGGTGGGGAAGTGATCATTCAGATAAAAACATGACACGTATTTAATCTGGAGAAGGATGTCACTGGATTTTTTGAAACCACAGATTAAACTGGACAAGCATGGAAAAAGTTTATTCTCTTTACATTTGGCCCAGTATCTGCTTGAATTTGACAGACAGTGTCATAGTATAGCAATTATTTTCTGTAGTCCTTTAGAGAACCATCTTGTTTGGACAAAGTATAAAGTAAAAATAAGTACCTCCTACTAATGAACAGCTTTTATTGCTAAGTTTTCTTCTTCCATTGGTCTGAGGCATGGTACACCATTCCTTAGGAAGAAAAAAAAATCAAC
>VYZV01043406.1:18559-33307 GCA_013401275.1 Pandion haliaetus | reverse complement strand
CTTAGGAAGAAAAAAAAATCAACAAACAAGCAAAGATTATGCATAACATTTGCATGTGTAAGGGAGGGAAGCAAAAAGGAAAATATTAAGGCACTGCATGTTTCCAGATACATTGTCAGATCTCTCTGTATATCACATTTCTATATTATTTAACATAAATTCAGTATTGTTCTGTACCATCGACACAGTGCCCATGGAAGTCACAGACATCTTTTTATAGGGTTCAAAACAAGTTTAGACACGTCTTTCTACTAAATTTAAGGTATCCAGTAAATAAATCTAAAGAAAATGCTTATGTTATCCAAATAGCCAACCAATAGTGCTGAAACTTTGAAAATCTGCAGCAGGAGATCTTGTTTGCCTACAGTAGGTACCTAAGTTTAGGTCAATAGGATTGCATCCAAAAAGCCTTTCTGTGTGCCTAATTCTCACCACCATAAATAGAGAATTAAGACACAGTGGCAGGATTCCTTCACCAAATAGTGCCTTTGCTTCCCCTGGTTCATGCCGTTGCTTCCCCTTGTTCATGCCTTCCACCAGAAAAATTCCTCTGCTCTTTGATACTATGTCATTTAGCTTCAACTATTTGCTGGGCTTAGTTAATATCTGTACCACAAGTTCATTTTTTTTAACAGCAGTGGCACAAATTCATTTTCAAACTTCAAAACTGTTGTAAAATGCCAGAGTAAAACCCCATGAATTTTTGCTTCTCACCTATAATACATTCAGGGTTTTTTTAGGATGAAAATTATTATTAAAAAAATATAAGCACATATCACATATCAATCTCAGTAAAACTTTGGATATTTTTCCTACAAAAACTTTTTGACGGTCACATGATTTAAGTGTTTAAACATTCGGTGTTCAAATGTTAAGATGTCTTCCTGAGTTTATGCAAAGATTACAATTAAAATCAGTGGAACTTTAATTGTCCAGATCCAGAGTGGATCTTAAAAGATCCAGAGGGGATTTAAAGATTCAGTTTGGATCTTTAATTGTCTCATGAACTCTTTTGCACTATGTGTTCTTACAATATTACGTTTCCTTTTTTTTATTTTTCCTGTGGAAAGTGGAGCAGGATGTTACAGAAGGCTCCAAGCAAATGTTCTAAAGAGAAGACGAGAGAAGGAGAGGCTGGGGATGTCGGGAATAACAACATTTGTCGTGGGAAAAAATCTTTGTTTAGCTTCGAAGAAAATGGAAAGAAATTTTTTCAGTCATACAACGTTATTAAATGTTATTAAAATAGAAAAAAGCACCACACTTCATTGGCACTCTAAACTGTTCAAAGAAATGTTTCACTTGTGATGGCAATAATTTCTACATGTGCAAAGAAGGCACTAATTACTAACTTAGATTTTTTTGTTGTTTTTTCCCTACAACACCTAGGTCACTAGTTGCCTCCTCAAAAAGATTTATCAGAAATATTTCTAAATGACAGTTCACGACTATTGAGAGGCATTCAATATTAGTTTAAGGTGAACACCACAAACAAAATGTGAACCAAATTAATTGAGTTCAGCAAAGCCCATCCTGTTTTCCTGATTCCCTCCAACAAGCATATAAGTGACTGAAATCCCTATCCCTGAAGTCTTGCAAAAATGTGAAACATACAGGTCTGAGCCTTCTAAATAGGCATTAGAGAGATTAATCATATTTGATACAAGGTAGGACACTCTTTGAAACAGGAAAGGCAGAATGTTCTCCAAACCCTATGCAATATCTTTCATATGTGAACAATTAAACAAGGGCCAGGATTCCTGCAATGGCTTTTACAAAGTGCTGGTTGATATATTTTATATTAAATTGAGGTTCAACAGACTTATGTTTAGCTAAGCTCTCTTCTGAGCAGAAATACTTTTTCTCCTCTTCAAGAATTAAACTGTTACTAACTTCTTCAAATTCACCCTGTGATTACAAAAGAATTGTTCTCCTTTAACAGAGGAAGGGGAATTAAAAGATTCAGCTGAGTAGTGTCTACTTACCTGTGTTATTCAAGTTTTGAGCAAGTATGAAACATTGCCAAAGGGCATTCGTAGACAGTATTTTAACCCTTTTAACCTAGTGTTAAAATAAAACAAAATTTAAAAAATAGAGAAACCGTGCATAATGGAAATTACAGGTTGCTCTCCAACAAAATTTGTGACCTCTCATTTGTTGAGTAACAAATCCTTGTATCCTGTCAATACCATGTGCCATAGCAGTGTATGAGACAAGGGAAATCATGAATCAAATTAAATGGAAGATACATTCAATAACTGCTCTTGAAATAGATAGCCAGTGTATCATTTTAAGTATCTTGTTCAGTAACATTGTATGCTGCAAGATTAGTGCCCTAAATTCAGCATGTGTCATTAGGCATCTACCATCTCTTGCACAGGTACCGACCATTTCATTTAAGAAAAGTCAGATGGGCATCCACCTACTCATGAAACCATTTCAGAAATATCCTGTGATTTTATAGCTATACAAAAATATTTTTTAACTGGAAACAGAAAGAAATAGAGCAGGGTCATGTTACATCAGTCCCTACTCCACAAGTAAATCACAGTAGGAAAAAATCAGGTTGGATGGACACTGAATGTCTAGCAACAGATGAAGGAAAAATAAAAAGACAACAAAAGTTTTTTAAATAGCATTCATCGAAATAAAGCTCTTTCTGAAGTTCATTCAGTTGTAATTTCAAACATGAGAACAATAACATAAATGGCTATAGGGTCTACAGCAGTCTAACCTATACACTCTGAGGTTCAGCTAATTTACAGGCAGAGGGTCCATGGATTCCTGCTTCTTCTTTCATTCTGTTTTCTGCTTTCTCACACTTATTAGCATGTGAGAAAACATTGATTTCTTTAGCAGTTCTTTACCTTCAAATATTCATGCTGAATTTTAAAACATTTTCTGACAATTAAACTTTATAAAAATTCTGTTTGGTCCTGCATAAAAAAGAACTTGACATCAACATCAAATAACTGGCAGAATCAGTAAGAAAATGACTCCAACTTCCGGTCCTGCTTCTAGTCAGAAAACACTTGCTCATTTTTTTAAACAATAATAATAATAACAACAACTTAATAACTAACAACATTTGTTTCTTAAGAAAAAAATCCCTTTCTGTTTTTGTATTTCAGTTAATGACAGAGTAGTCCCAGTTCCCTATTATTCTGGAATTTATGGCTAGACTATGGGGAATTAGCACCATACTTTACTGAATAAGAAAAATCACGTCTCTTGAAAGTTAAAACTGATGATGTCATAGAAAAAAATCTTTTCTTCTGTTGTAGTTAGCGCTACCACAAGGGCTACCATGTTGGCTGTCAAGAAACAGACATACTTAATTCAAAGTTTAAAACACAAGTTCCTTCCAGACTGCACTATATAACCAACTGTATTGGTAAATTACTAGGTGGATAAAATAGAATAATTACTAACAATAAAGAAGGACAGACATTTTCCAGTAAATATTTCTATATTGGAAAAGAGAGTTAATAATGTAGCCATAAAATGTAAAATGAGTGAAACACTATAGTCTCCAACAATAACGAATAGTAATATTTAGTAACAGTTACTAAAACTGAGGATTTTATGATAAGCAAATCGAGATAATACTCATGTAAAAACTTAAAGCATATGGCCAAAAAATTCTCTGGATCACAAATGTCAACTTTCCAATATATTCTGTAGATCTGGAGGTGTTCCAGAATAAAGCCATGCTTTGAAAATATATAAGAAACTGGATTCTTTTTCATATGGAAAGCTAGAGATCTGTACATAAAACAGCATCCCAGAAAAAATCGTAGAATGGCTAATATAAAACTCAATCAATAAAAATTAAAAGAATGCAGTACTATTAATGCTATGTTACATTTGTAGAAAATTAAGGTATATTGGCAACATCTTGCTATGTTTACAACTTTGTGTGATGAAAATAATGTTGTTGCTGCAATAGATTTCTGTAATACACTTGACTTGAGACTACACGACATCTTGAGTGACAAAGCTTGAACAATTTAACATTCACATATTAAATGGATTAAAAACTTGTTAAATAATAAGATTCAGAACACAATCCTGAATCAGAATCATTGTCAACCAGCATTTCAAGTAGAAAGCCACTGAGATTTTTTTAGTTCTTTTTGGCTCTGTGTATCTTAATCTTATCAACAGTTTAGGAATAGATAAATACACAATGAAACCACAGGTGCAAAAGGCACCGAATCTGTTGATGACCAAATGCCCAGGAAGCAGTAAATAAAGGAGGAGGACAGGTCATCCCTATAGCCTGCAAACAAACCATATGTGTTTCAAATCTAAAAACACAAATCAATGGCAAGAATATAAGCCATGGAAATGCAGTGGCAGATTGTATCTTGAAAGCTGTGATTCTGAAATGGTCTTAGGATGACAAAGGGTAATAAACTGAGTAACGCCCCAGTACAACTTTGTAACCAAAAGGGTTAATATGATCCTAGGATTATAAACATGGAAATATTCTGCAGGATAAAGAAAACCAAACCTTATGTTTGTCAAAGTTATAACTCCTGCTGTAATTCTGGCCACAGTTCTGGTCTCCATATGTTAAGAAGGATACTAACACCCTTGGAAAGGATTCAGAAAAGAACCACTGAATGAATGATGGACTAGAAAATATGCAACAGTGAAAAAAATGGATGAGATCAGTAGTCCAGTTAGCTTATCAAACAGACCACAAGGGAGAGACTGGATTACATGCCATACGCACCTATAAGAGAAACAGAACTTTGACAATAGATAGATCTTCAGTCTAGAAGATAAATATATTACAAAGGTCACTAGGAAAATAGATACATTCAGAATAGAAATAAAGTAAAAAATTTAACAAGGCCAATATTGCTATAGATGATGGATGTTCATTGTCATTAAAACCAATTACAATTGCAGTGCTTATTCAGTGACTTTTTAATACAAAACATTTCTGGCATTGCATCTTGAAAGATGGAGACTGTTACTGTTAACAGCACCCTGTACCTGGAAAATTAAAGTCTCATAACAACGTAACTTCCAGGAGTATTAATTTATGCACTGCGTGGCAGCAGTTTGTAGACTTCAGGGCCCACTGAGACTCCTGGAACTGTGCTTTCCAGTTCTTTACCAGAGGAATTTTTAACATAAATCCCTATTTTATCCTTTTTATGCTCTTCTATGTGTAAACAGTTTGTCTTGTCATGAATACACAAAGCTATCCAGCCACATTTACTTCTCCTGAACAAGGACACCTTTTCCTATCTGTGGCCCTTACGATTTTTGCAGAACTTACCAGAATGATCAAAACAAAGTAATTCTGAGGAAAATTGTCACTCCCACAACACACTGAATCTGAGAATTTTACAAGGTGCTATAATATAGAGAGTGAAACAATTTGGCCTACCCTGCCATGCAAAAAAATTATATCATAGAATCACAGAATCATAGAATGGTTTGGGTTGGAAGGGACCTAAAGGATCATCTAGTCCAACCCCCTGCCATGCTCAGAGACACCTCCCACTAGACCAGGTTGCTCAAAGCCCCATCCAACCTGGCCTTGAACACTGCCAGGGATGGGGCATCCACAGCTTCTCTGGGCAACCTGTTCCAGTGCCTCACCACCCTCACTGTGAAGAATTCCTTATATCTAATCTAAATCTACCCTCTTTTCATTTAAAACCATTACCCCTTGTCCTATCACTACCTGCCCTTGTAAAAAGTCCCTCTCCAGCTTTCCTGTAGGCCCCCTTTAAGTACTGGAAGGCTGCGATAAGGTCTTCCCAGAGCCTTCTCTTCTCCAAGCTGAACAACCCCAACTCTCTCAGCCTGTGTTCTCAGGAGAGGTGCTCCAGCCTCCTGATCATCTTCACGGCCCTGCTCTGGACCTGCTCCAGCAGGTTCATGTCCTTCTTAATTTGAGGGCCCCAGATCTGGATGCAGAACTGCAAGTGGGGTCTCACAAGATCGGAGTAAAGGGGGCGAATCCCCTCCCTCGACCTGCTGGTCATGGTTCTTTCAATGCAGCCCAGGACACAGTTCGCTTTCTGGGCTGTGAGTGCACATTGCCAGGTCATATTCAGTTTTTCATCCACTAATTCCAAGTCCTCCTTCTGAGGGCTGCTCTCAGTCCACTCATTGCCCAGTCTGTATTTGTACATGGACACAAATATATAACTAAAATATACAAATGTATATTAAGTATATATTTCAAATAAATAAATGTATTTAATATAATAAAATTAATAATTATATATTAAAAATAGAAATCTTCTATTTGAATTCATACAACTTCATGTAACTTACCAGAATATTTCACACTATCACGTCTACCAGACAGTCTATGTCAGAAGGTGAGTATTGATCATTTCTACCTGGATCATAAGGCCTGTTTTCTTATGCTTGCTCAAGATAAATTAAATTTGTAGGTTATTCAACTTGTGTATAGGCAAAGTCTATTCTGACCATTATTTTGATTTCAGTCTCCTGGCAAATGGATCTAGCAGTGCAGAATTGCAGATTAGAAAGCCATTTTCACTTAATTCCATTTTCCTGATCTACAAAAGAAGAAAGATGAATATAGCACCTGTCAGAAGAAAGACTCTCACGGGCAACATCTAGTCAAATCCTTTAGGGTACTGAATGCAGGAAAATGTTTTTGGATAAAATATTATCAAGAAAAAGTGTAAGAACAGGTAGATGCCAAAACACCTTACATGTTATGCTACCTTTCAGATTCATCCACTTGAGCCAGCAACATCCTGTAATCACCTACTGCAACTCTTACCACCTTTGTGAATCTGAAACTATACATATCGTCAGCCCCCACAAAACACTAGTTGGCTGAGAAGAAATCAGATAGAAAGATGGCATCTTAATTATTACAGTATGTACGGCATATGATAAAAAAAATCATGAAAATAATCTGTATCAGAGTTTGAAAACTGAGACAGAGATTGCCTCTTCTCCATCTTTCTATACGTGCAGACAGAGCTTCTCCCTGTTGTGATACCCTCAAAACTAATAGGAATTCTCACCTGTCCAACAATTCTGCTCTTTTTACACTAAGGTTAAACCTGAACATTTAAAAGTGTATACAATATTTTGCCCTCATTATCACAAGACCTATTCTGAATGGAACTATTTTTTATTTGCTTGGTTGTTGCTTTAGAGGAAGATGATTTTGAATCTGGTATTTTAGTTTCCAAGTTTGACTTTTCATCACAAAGAAGGAACATATTTTCAAGCTTTGCCTTGATGCTCTGAAGGATGCAAGCATTTTTCCTCAATGAAACTTGTGATTCATATATAAAGACTTGCTTTCAGGACCGAATGCTTTAAGTACATGCTCATATATGATGAAACATGGAGTGTCTGAACAATTAACTCCTGGGAGAAGGGATGTTAACTGTTCTTAGGCCTATAAATGAGCTTAATGGCATCCCACTTGGTTTCAAGTAGCATAGAGAATTCTCAACAACCGCCAGTTCTTCACTCACACTTTGTAGCTATTTCTGAACGTCATTCTTATTTTTTAGTGCCCAGGATCAGTCCTTACAGATTTTATACTCTTTATCAAAAGCTCACTGTCCTCCACTTGTGCAAAATTATGTGTAGGTCAAATGGAGCTTTGCTCTTCGTGCCACCCCAGGTTTGGCAAAAGCAGTGCTGCAGTTTCATTTCCTGCAATAACACACAGAAAAGGACTCAGCATCATACCTCCAAGAAATGTTGCTCTTGCTGAGAATCCAGATCAAAATGATTAAATCTGGTCATCTACATACACTTGCTTTCCAGTGTTTGAAAAGCTGCAGCTGTGACTGTAGTTGCTCAAATATATTAAACTTGAGGTACCTCTGGATCAATTTTGGGACTTAATTAAAAAAGGTCAAGGTGCCTGAGTAGATATAGCAGCAAATTAACACCCAGCACTCATGGACACTTCTCATCTTTCTGCCACAAGCAGACAAGGTTTCTTTGCAAAATCTCCCACCCCACCATTCACTTTGCTCCGACGTAAAGTAGAGTTACTAAGAGTGGCATCTCCTGGAAAGTGCCCTCAGACCTCTCAGTAAATATCAAAGTGGAAGTTCTATATATTAATTACATTAGCTATCCAAAAGTAAACATATGGGTTTAAATTTACAAGTGTATAAAGTAAGGGTAATGAAAATAGTGGAGTGGAATCTGTATCTTCAGAAAACATCTAGTTTATATCTGGGATAAGATCCAAGTTCATTGAAATGAACAGATAGGGGCCCAGTGCCTCCCTCAGATATTTGTATTACAATGACTGCACAGGCAAATGCAGCAGCCGTTATTTCCTCAGCAACAGTGTAAATGCAGTCCCAGCTTCATCCAAGGCTAGAGTTGCCTGATTTTCTCTCTCTTTGGGTTGTCATCATGGAAGCAGTCTTGATTACTTAATGTTTCTTAAATGGTACTAGCTTAGCTAATCAATGTTATTCTGTTGTTAAGCAGGATATTTTTCCTTTCTGAAACAATATTGATTACCTAATTATTGCCATTAAAAGCACCCAAAACCAACACACATTTAAGCCAGTGATAGCATGGCTGCTATTAAAGCTCTCACCAGTAATACTATTCTATTTCTACTCAGTTTGCAGAGCTTCCCTGTTTTTGAACGCCTTCAACTCTCTTACTGTCCTAATATTTAGCAACTTTCTCCCCTTTCCCAGCTTCCACCAGCAGAAAGTGCAAAATTAACTGCAAGTGACAGGATCCAACAGCTTGTTCCAGCTGAGACACAAGACACAAAGAAAGGGATGTGGCAGCGGGTATAGACACAGCACCTGTTTCTAATTTTTAAAAGTTAAAACTTAATTCCACCTCATTCAAACTTATTTCAGAAAGCAATTGACAACAGGAAAAATTATAAAATTGGCAGGAAACTAAGACTTGGGTGTTGAGAATTAAGAACTTCAAACTGTGAATTAGAATATATATGTGTATCTATATATATTGCTATTGCATCAGTAGGAGAATTTGGCTCTACAGCTGCATTTATAATTATTGAAGGATTCTTCTGTTTATATTTAGCCATAAAAAAAAAATTGCACATACTTAAAAGCTCTGATACCTCTTTAAGAAGGCAGCAGCCAACCTGTCTGTCTCTGTAATCATGGGCTGTTTTAACCTGATACTCAAAATGCTTTGTGGGATTTGTGCTAGAAGACAAATCGCTCCCTTTTTCTGGCTTTTCACTGTGGGTTACGTGTGTTTTGTGAACCATTAATTGTCTATATGATTGCATATATGTTTGTGTGTGTGTGTGTTCCCTCATGCACAGTCTAAGTACTCTACATATACTCTTGCAATATCTATATATAGACGATGGAGTTATAGTATCTTTTTTTAGTTGGTGCATAGCATATATTATAAACAGTGGATTCACATTGCAGTACAGTATGCATAAAACATACTGTATAACATCAGAGGAGATTTTAAGCCCCAGCTGTGCAAATGATGCCATATAGGTAGCCCACATCAGCCTCATGAAAGCCCAGTAACTTTTAAAAAAAGGGAAAGGTGATGATCTGTGAAGAAGCTAAAGCAATAAGGTCTTTAGGCTGCAACGTCACTGGAAAAGGTAAGCAGACGTGGTCCTATACTTTCTTGGTGAGGTCTGATGTGCTTTCAGGGGTGAGCAACTTCCTGGTGAGAGATGTCAGAAAGGACTTTAAGTATGCAAAAGTAGAATCATAAAATCAGTTTTTACTCCCATGTGGTGTAAGATGTAGAAGGTGGACTGAATTCAGGAATGCACCTCAGAGCATGTCAACCAGGGCCTCAGCTGTACAAATCCATAGCAAGTGATGGGCCTTACCTATACAGCTACAGACTAAGAGCTGCAGGAAGTTTTTATGCCTGAAGGAGGCAGAAAGCCCTACCTACATCCTTCTTGTTTTTCTCTCTCAGCCTCACACACTTCAGCAAGAGGGACAGATGAGACAGACTTATTCAGACTTGTAAGCAGTCTGAATACAGACCTGAAGGACAAGGTGGAACACAAAAATATTGCAAAACAGGTCAGAAGACAATAAAAATGGAAAGATTTGCAGCCAGGCAGTGCTAGTAGTTACAAGATTCATCCTAACAAGCCTCAACAACAGCTTTCCATATAATCAGTGGAACTGGTTGGTTAATAAGCAATGTGAAAGTCAGCAAATTGAATTAAATTTGACTTAAATTGATTCACATTCAAATAAATTCTTTTGATTTTTTTAGTTTTGTTTCTGCTGGAAGAACAGATTAAGTAAAAACATTAATCTACCATAACATGACAGTATTCTCCTATGATAACTAAAAATGCTCACATTACTGCTGACACCAAACCATGCAGAGAACCAACAGGGTACCAGAAAGGGGAATGGGTGGAAAAAAGGACAAAGACGAAACTGTTACATTTCTTTCTCCTTGGTACAGTTTTTCTTGCCAAGAATGGACTTAAACTCAAGTTGCTTCTTGCTATGGGACCTGGCATACTGCCACATACGTGTTCCTGCTCATGAGCAGCATCAGCATGCTGGCCACAGTCTACTTCAAAAACAAATGAGGTCCAAAAATATCCTCCTCTCTAAGCAGGTTGTGTGTGTGTGATTTATGCAAAAATCCTGTCAAAATATTCCGGTTCATCAAAAGTCCAATTTACATACATTTTTGGGACACTGTAGAGGCTGATTAACATGACGTAGCACAATTCAGAAGGAATGTTGACTGAAGCACTTTAGGAGCTTGGGATGCGGGAGCGCGGGTTAGATAAACACATGGAGCTCAGTGAATGAAACAGGAGGCTGCCTATTCTGCTATGATTTATGTTCCTCAACTTGTGAGAACTTGATGGTTTTCTGAGATAAGAGAGTTTGTTTAGAAAAATCTAGTACAATGAAAAAGTCATTATAGAGCCTTCTTTATCCATCTTTGATATGCCCAGCTACGTCTCCCATCACCTTTTACAGACTTGGGTTTTATTAATGAGAAAAATAGTCAGCACTATAGCCTTATTTATAAATAGTGAGTTAAAATATTTAATCAAAAGCATTTATAAATTATTTTTTATCACCTGGATTTAGAGAAACCATAGCAACATTCATCCTGCAAAATAAAATTGAACGACATTTTATATTAGGTCTTTTAAATTTATGCAATAACTTACCCATGCATCTGAAACTAGATTAATTTCACATTTTCTCATTATTTATTTAATTCCTTTTATTTAATTGGATACTGACATTTCTCCAGAGTCTTAGAATATGAGAGAATCACATAATTGTTCCCTCACTGCTTTCTGTATCACCTAAACAATGTAAATACCACTCTCTTGCCAAGTCCAAATCTCCAACTAGTGGAAATATTTGCTAGTAGCCTTCCTGAAAGGACATCACCTCATGTATTATTCATTCACACTGCCATAGCTCTGCTTAGTAACTTTACAGCAAAACCCAGTATTTCACTGCAACGAATTATTCCTCCTCACCCCCAGCAACATCCACTATAGTTAATTATTGGTTTGCACAGGTTGATTGTCCAGAGCCTGGGAGACAAAGAGGAAACTACTCACCATCCCAGTGTCAAATTATCAGCTGACGGGAGACAAAATTTCATATTATTATGACTTATAAGGTCTCTTATTGTTTTATAAACAGGTTTTTTTATGCTGGATTTTTTTTATGGCAAATATTTGATGACTGGTGATATCCAGTCATCCTTCCTAGTAGTGAGAATTGTTAAACAGGAGTAGTTTAAGAAACAGAAAAAAGGTCTTTTGCTCAGGTAAGAGCTACTCTTCCTCAGGGGAACCCTGGGACATAGTTCTGTGTTTCTTCATTTCTGTCAGGATATAATTTAAAAATGACCTTTATTAAAACAGCTTGTGATGCCCTAAATCCTTTGTCATCTGTACAAGGCCTTGGAGTGTATCCAAGCAGAGGCTCTTTACCCTCACTCTCACTTCAGGCATTCATTCATAAATATTTGGGTTCAAAAACCAGGTGGCTTTTGTAGCATTTCCTGTAATAGTCCTAACAGGGATACTTAATTTAGATATAGATGTACCTGAACGTTTACCATTGATCCCATCTAAAGTAAGCTGTATGATTACTTTTATGTCAGTGGAGAGAGGTAACCTTTCTAACACGGTCCAGGGGAATATGTATTCAGCCAAAACTGGCCTTCATGCCTAATAGAGAAGGGTTCGAATTTTGCAAGATCTGCTGGTGGCAGCAGCTACTCTCTCCATTTTTATGTGATCGACCATTAGGGCTCATTAATGTTGCTTAATGTAGAATCCAGTGTTACCTAAGGTGCTTCAGGATGCTCTCTGTGCCCTCAAGTTTCCACTGCAGAACGAACCACGTCTCCTGTGGGTGTTGCATTATATTGTCCCCATGTCTACCTTGCACTAGAAGACTAAGCTCCCATTCTAGCCAATAACAATCTGGTCAACACAGTCAGCAGAGCCTAGAAAACTATTTAAATGGCTAGATAGATGTTTATTTTTGGGATTAATCTGGAGCTGAATCCCACATTTAGCTTCTGGTTATAAGTTATGCTATCATAAAGGTTGCCCAAAGGAACCTTCAGGCGAAGCAAGGAGACATGATGAGGTTAGTCATCAGCTTAAGCAGTGCTAGATGGCAGATGAACTGTATCACAGTCTGAGATTTGCATGTGGTTTTTCAATTCCCTTTACAGCAGGCTTTGGATATACCTAGCACGTGAGATAAAGGAATGTCACTTGCTGTTCATTCCCGTATGTGTACAGGTTATAAACTCACTTGCGAAGTGCTATAATCTAGGCCAAAATGATCAAGACATCTTCTGGAGACACTTTACTTAAATAATATTTCTTTTTAATAATTTCCAATTAATCTGTGTCAGGTAGTGACAGAATTGAGACTAAAAGGAAGGAGTCATAAGCATCATGTTGTTTGAGGTTGACTTTCTGACAAGACTTCTGCTGAGAAAGAAGCAGACCTTCTCTTGCTAAAGGATAGTATTGTGGTTAGCCTCTAGATGTGATATGAACTCAATACTGCTAGCAGCTGCTGGAGTGTTTCCTTAGACTATGCAGCAGATATATTGCTCCATGAACACAAGTCTCCAGCTCACAGAGGCACAGCGAGGTTGAGTACAAATTGGCACTCACTGCAGCTGGATGGCAGCGCTTTCGCTATATAGTGCAGACATGAGGTAAAGGTTCCTGATAAATTATTAAGCTCATGGCACTCTTATTTATCCCACCCAGTTTGCAGGAAGGCACCCAGGAGGTCCCACCGGCCGGCTGACGGGAGCTCGCTGTCGCCACTGGGTGTCTCACCGACCAGCTTTTTGAGGAAGAGGAGGACAGTGATGATCCTTGCTGTGGCTGCACAAGGGTGGAAGACCAAATTCAAGCACCAATGGCAGCTTACAAGAGGATAGGACTGGATCTGCAAGTTACAGGGAGAAACACAACTACCTGACATCCAGTCTCAGAAAAGGTTGGCATGTGGACAACACCAGTCCTGGGTTTGAAACTTCCCTGTGGAGAATTTCAGTCGTTATTGCAGCTGCATTACCAAAAATTATTTCTGACTAGAGATACAGCCCAGAACAATGAAAACCTGTTCTCCCTCCAACAGGTTAATTCTCTTCCTTTGTGTGTAAATCATCTTGGTTTCATGCTTTACATGGCACTGTGAATGCATGTGGAATATTCCCTGTTCCACTTAAGAGTTCAAACTGATGCTACTGATCATGCAGTTAATTAGCTCTGAAGGGGTTAACGGAGATGGAGGAAACTTCTCCTGATAGCAGGCTATGCCTGAAACCACACATTTTTATGGCATTACCTTGCAAAAAGCATCACACTGAAATAGCATTAAGAAAAGACAAATTAAACAGGAGAGTAGTAGCCAGGGGAGTCTTAAAGTTAATCCAGCATATTGCTGTAAAAAGGCTTGCCATCTGGATCCTAGTTTGCTACAATATTGAAGCTTCATGGCATTTTCTTCCCTTCATCTTCATTTTCAGCTATCATTCATGAGAGAGCTGAAAAACCTGAGCAGTATTCCAGTGCTGCAGAGTGTGTGTGTGTGTTATAAGATGCTTTCAGAAATCCCTGTTAAAGTGTGTAAACAGATAACTGTTATCTACAACAACTCTGCAGCTGTTTGTATGTGAGTAGCCTCTGATAGACTCACAGCCATGGAGCAACTGTGGTAATTGTAGAAGCGTTGATGCTCCGAAAGTACCCAAAACCAGGCTCTCACTTTTTCCAGGCAGAAGGGTGGATGCTGTGTCGCATTTGCCAATCACTCCAGATTCGGGTAACCCCGCTAAGCTTTTGTGAGCTTTTTCAAATCCACCTGTACCTCTGGTAAAGGCAAGCAACAGCTAAAGGGATGTCTTTGCATAAAATACCTCAAAACACTAGAGGGCTGGTTGGCTTGGTAAGCATAGTGCTGGGGCTGAGAGACGGGAACTTAACAAAACACATCTGAGGCTCTGGATGCCGGCTTTGACTAGCAAGGCAGAGGAGAAACGCATCGCCGATTGCATTTTATATGATCGACAAATCTGCTTTGAAGAGGCTCACGGGTGAGGTGGCCAAGAGGGCGAAATGAATTACCTCTTGCCTCTCCAACGTGGTAGTGGAAGTCAGGAAGGAGTCTGACACACATTAAAGGAGAAGAGAAGACCTTATATGTCTTAAAGGGAATTAAACAGAGAGGTTTGGGAGGGTGA
>VYZV01043406.1:0-11420 GCA_013401275.1 Pandion haliaetus | reverse complement strand
TTCCCCTGTGCCGCAGGGGGGAGGAGGTAGAAAGAACTGGGAATGGAGCTGAGCCGGGAAGGCGGGAGGGGTGGGGGGAGGTGTGCTGATGTTTGGTTTCCTTTCCCAATACCCTTGTGTGTTAGATTTGATTTGATTTGTAGTAAATTAAATGGATTTTGTTTCCTCCCCAAGTTGAGCCTGTCTTTTGCCCGTGACCATAAGTGGGGAGTGATCCCTCCCAGTCCTTGTCTCGACCCACGAGCCTGCCTTTGGATTTTCTCCTCATCCCAACGTGGCCAGGGGCGGGGGGGGGGGGTGAGTGAGCAGCTTCGTGGTGCTTTGTTACCGACTGAGCTGAAACCACAACAGTATTTTAAGTCTTTCTCCCTTCCATCCAAACTAGGCCCTTCCATTCTTTCAACTCCCTCGAAAATCCCAGACATAATGTTTAGTTAGTGCCTATCAGTGGAACCACACATAGTCAACAAAAAGACAGGAAAACATTAAAGCCCCCCCAACTAGGAATTTCTCCTCCTTCAACAACAAATCAACACATGTCTATAAAAACAAATCTTGCAATATTTGTCAAATATATAATGCATAAAGGAACCCTAACACCTTTCCTAGGTCATAGATTGTCATTTTCTGCAAAGATACAATGATTCCCAGAATAAACAAGCTCAGGACAGAGCCCAGAGCAACAGCAGTCACTTTAGGAGGTAAAGCACCTGGAAATCACATTTCCCTTAAGGGTGAGGGAAAACCTGTTCTATATAGTACATCCACTTCATGTGTTTGTATGTATAGACATATGTAGGCATAATATTAATGATCCGTTCATTACAAACATTCCAGAAGATCAGGGATGTGTGTATGTAACTATATACATACATATACATACATATATATGTGTGTATATTATATTTATTTAATTTTTCTATGTATATATGTGTGTTTATGTACACATGTGTATGTATTCAAATAACCTCTTGTACTAATGTTTTGATATTTGTTAACTTGCCTGACAGCAATATGTAAATATTATTGCCTGAGAATAGATGGTATTTAGGAATTTAAAGCCCATAACTTGATACTATATTGTTCTTAACATTCCACATTTCACGTTCTAAAGATATTGACTTTTTTTCTCCTCATACTTTCAGAGCGAGGGTATATGAATGTCACTTGAGCGAGGCTGTGTATTTAACCTAGAAGACACATTTTTTCTTTAACACTGAACATTAATAATTTACCCTCTAAGATATTAGAATAGCATCAAATTCCACTCATATTTTTATAAGATTTGTATGTGACAGCTAGTCTTCCAGGTTCTTTTTGTGAGCAAAATTCTTTAAATGTGGTCTATACATAAGAAACTGTGCTTTTTTAAGTTATGAATAATAAGTGATTTTAATACTATATTTGAGTTTTCAGTAACATTTGTATTTATGAAAATTAGTGCCTGACAAAGACCTGTGAATTGGAATTCACACCAAAAGTCAAACATTAAAAAAAAAAAAAGAAATGGATAGAATGTGATGTGACTGCTTGATTACTTTGTAATTTTTTTCTCTATGCTTATGATCTATTTTGCAGTCTCCATTTTAAAGTCAAGATGAAAGTCAATTCAGACCGAAGTCACAAGGATAAAGAGGCTGTAATTTAGAGGACTGATTCTGATGTCATTCGCAACCAGCTTCACAGAAGGATAATCCTTCAGCTTTCCTATATGATACTGTCTTCTCCAACAAGAACTGTTGAAACATCAGGTCCAATAGATTACTAATAAAGATGGATCAGAGTCCTAAAGTAGTTGTCCATTTACAAATATCTTCTAAATGTTCTTATTTCTGATTTAAAGTCATGTCTGTGAAATACCAACTGCAAGGGATTTTTTTTCCCCCATTTGCCCTAGCTATGTGCATCAACATATGTTTTCCTCAGTAAGGCAGCCATTAGAGGTATAAATGTCAGACATGAAGAAGATACTAGGTCATACATTCTCTTTAACAACATTGTGCACACCCATCTGTCCCTTAAATCTCTCTATGAACCTGTTACGATGTTTTTGATAAGGAAACTGGACTGCATTACTATTGAGGCATTACTGTATTGGGCTGTGAAAGCCCGTGTGTCTATATGTTTAATGAAAAATGTATAGATAGGAAAGATATGAAGAGTTTTGGGGTGTATGCAAACTTTCAAAAAAGCTTCATTGATTTGGGAGCACAGATATGTTCCTAAGTCGTTGGGCTTTATAATATGCCCATCTTAATTACCCATGCTTAAACTAATTATTAAACAGAGATTAAATTTGAGCCCTGGCCAAAGTACATGATCTTTCAAAAATATTTTCTTCCATGTCAATCATTCAAACAAAATATTTTAAAGCCTTTCTCTCAAATACCTTTGTGAGAAGGAAAATGTAACAGTTTAGCTCCTTATCCATCATAGTCAGAAAGCACTACTGTCTCCAGTCACACTAATTCAGATAAAAGCAAGCAGATTTTAGTGAACAGCCTTTACTGCCAATTCTAACTTTTCACTGGAGGTGTACGTGTGTGTTTGGAGGGGGGAGGTTCTCCTGACCCAATTTAACTTCGAAAAGTTGGATGAGATCACAACCCCAGGCTTTAAGTAATTCAATATACTACAGAGCTAAAACCACTTGATCTGTGTCTGCCTTGAACTATAAATAAAAGGTTGACCATACTTATTCTCTAACTTTGTTTCTCAGTAGTGTTCCATGACTCCTTAATCTAATGGGCATTTTCATCCCAAAGGAAAGAACGTTTAACCAGAGCTTCCTCTTAAAAAGCAGTAACCACAGTCACAGAAACTGTTGTTGGAACAGAAATATGGAAATCCTGGCATTTAAACCCATGGGATGAAGCCTATCAATCCTATTGCCACAGTCCGAGAAGCAGCAGCAGAGTATTACATACATGGAGAATTTCATAGATTGAGAAGGCTCAGTATGGCATACTGTTGTAAACTGAGCTGTTTCACTGCAACGTAAAGAACAAAAAGTCATTTCATATTCACCATCATTTATGAACTCAAACAGCACACGTATGCCCAGCACCAATGGATAACCATAGCATGCTATTTTATTGCTGGGCAGTTTAGATTCCACAAAATATTTTTATGCACTTGCTTTCCTTTAAGTGAGAGAGTATTCCCATCACCTTCAGTGAATAAGGGGAGTATCAATAGGAAGCATGACTGAGCTGGTGTAAATACTGCTGGGTCAGAGGAAAGAGGCAGCCACAGCATAGTTAGTGAGGTGCTAATTGGATAATGTGGTGAGAAACAGAGCTAAGTACAGAGGAAGGGCAGGAGGCTTAGATAACTAGAAAAAAATGTGAGTGCTGAGCTCTAGGAACAGATGTAAGAGGGAAAAAATGGACTCAAAGTTTGTTTGATGTAGTAAATCATTACACTGGAAGAGTCAAAGGAAACAGAAAAGACTGAGTGCTGTAGAGTAGTGCAGAAACTCCCAGGCTGGACTCAGTTGATGACTCCTTCATTAAAGCCCAGAGAAAAACAACTACATGGCTCTTCCAAAAAGCAAGCCAAGAAAACCAAGCCTAGCTTTTTTCATTGCCGAAATGTGAGATTCATATATGAACTGTTTGGTGCTTCTTATTAAATAATGCCCATTTGTTGTGTCACTGATAGCGATAATTGCTATTATAAGGATGCCAGAGCCAGTCCAGTCCCTGCTGTTTAAACATGATGCTTAGCCTCTCTGGCTGGGCTTCAGACTCCCCTCTTTCAGGACACTGGGCAGTCAGGGTTCTACCATGCAGAGCATAAAGCCATTCCCAGTGTGCTGGGCACAGAGCCCAGCAGATGGGAGGCAGTCAGGCAGGCTTGGGGTAACATTTTCAGAAGTGGCTCATGGTGGGGCTTATACTCCCTGTCATGCAGACATTTATTCCTTTCTTTTAAGTTTGTTTGAAAAAAAAAGAAAAGAAAAAAGAAAAGATTATGTAAATATTTTTTTTTTTCTTTTCCTCAGAATTTGGTAAAACCGTGGATTGTCTACAGAGAAGAAACATGGAGGCTTCACTGGTCTGAGGCACTTCAAACAGAACTGGAAAGGCATGACCAGGAGTGTTTATTCAGCCCCAGGCAGAGGACTCAGTAAATGGGTAGGTACTGCCAATCTCCAGTTCCTGTAAATTCACTTGAAACTATCCCTGTTCACAAAGATTCCTGCCCTGTTACTAAGCAGCAAATCTGCTCCTTCCTGGTTCACCCTTGTCTCAGGAAGGACCAGTGCAATGCCTTGTTTGCTATCAAGGAACTCCAGAGATCAATTAGCTTCCCGGGCTGCCCTAGGTGTAACTTTACAGCACTCAAAGTTACAAGCATATCCATGAAATCAGACACTTGTTCCTATTTGTTTCTACTTGGCAAACAGAGCTTGGCTGAGAGGAAGGAAAAACAAGTTACAGAAGTGGTGACAGGGGAGGGTTCTTATTCCTAAGGATGTCACACTATCTGTCCCTCAGACTTTTTTTTTTTTCCCCTGGAAATTGTAAAAGGAGGTTGTTAAAAGCTTTTTTGTACATAGGAAGAGGTCTGCTGTTGGACGCAGGATGTGGTAGAAGCATAGACAGTGTAGTGTTGAAAATTTCTTTCTGGCAAGGAGGTAGAAGGAGCAGCCAGGGTCCTATCCCATTTCCCCAGCGAGCAGAGGATAAACGCTGGCTCTGCCCAACAGAATCCATCACTGGACTCTCATGTTTCAGGTCCTTACCGTTGCAACTCAGACCGGGCCTGCTTCTTCAAGCTAAAAGTTTTAAGACTTTCACTCAATAACTACCTGGAAAATAGGCAGTGCTTTGTCATAGTTTCTGGAGGCATTGCCAAAACGATATCCTTACAGTTTCTATTTTATGCCTTTTTCCGAGAAATGTTAAAAAGAAACCCAAACACACCCCAACAAGTAAATATTATTGACTCATTCCAAATTTACCTCCATGTCACCAAGATTCATTCTCTGCATAGCTCTTCATGAAACTGCCCTCCAAGTGGTTTTTAAGGGTCTTTTCCTAACAATAAAAAGCACCAACAAGAGCTCACTGTATTTGTCTGAGAAAAGGAAAAGAGAGAGAGATATAAAAATGAGATAGCTTGCAGAAGAAAGAAAATAATTCCATAAATTTCCAAATATTGCCAGCCTGGTCTGAAGCTTCCAGAAATGCTCTTAGGTCAGTGATCACAAATAGCCGCATTTGCATCCATAAAAACTGGCAAAGAGAAAAAGGAGAATCTTTTTTTTTTTTTTCCCTGTAAGAATAGGAACTAATGAACTCTGGTTTTCCACAACTTGTGTGTGGTGGTCAATTGCTAGACCTGATTGGAGGCTATTTTCCACAGCTGGTCATTTACAGGGGCTCTCGCTCATTTTGATATCTGTTGTTCAATAACATATGAGCTGATGCTGAAGTCTTTCCCTCAGCCAGGTATGTATAGGGAGCATTTGTAAAAATCTCTTCCCTGTTCACACACCCATCTTTACAAAATTTGTAATGACTTCATTATCTTTAATCCATTCTAAAGCACTATCAGATCTGGCTAAAAATAAGCCAATGAATTTACAACCCACAACAAACATAGATGTTTGTACAAATATACTATGTGCAGTGTAAGATAATCTTAAGGAAGCATTAGAGAAGGAGGAGGAGGTGACAAAGACTGCATGTCCCCACTTACCCATGAAAGTCCAGGTCTGAGACTGGTCACACAAGAGGCTGAGGATCCCTCAGGCTATGAAGGGCCTAGACGATACTAATTTCAGAAATAGTGGTGGGAATGACAGAAAACACAGTGGTTCTTAACAGCAGTTTCTACCAAACAAGACTGCATGGCCCTGACTCATATATGCAGAGTAGGAGTCCATAATGTTGAAAAAATATGAAAATATTTCAGACACAGAAATTTCATATTAGCTACCATGGTGTAAACAGGAGACTCAGACACTTACAGTTCATATTTGTCTTATAACAAAGTATGTGTCTGAAAAGTTTAAGGGTTTTTATCCATTTTTCTTCCAGAAGGGAAGAATGGACTAGAGCCTCCAAACAGCAAAAATCCCAAGTTATAATTGAGCCAGTGGGATCTTATCACCCAGGGAATAGTCAAAGCTGGGAAAACCATACAGCCATCCACTCCTAGACTTGGATACTGAGTCACTGTTAGTTGCTGTTTATCTCTGTGCCTAAAGCACTGGATGGAAGGGGAAAATAAGCACTTTTCCCAGACAGAAGGATAAATCCAATCAGTGGTATTTGCCTTGTGGGCTACAAGTGTGGAGAGGAGTGTGGAGCAACGTAAGCATTTCCATCTGGGAAGACAGAAGCCCTCCTCAGACTTGGGAGTGATCTAATAATAACATTGGACAACAGGGAGATACGTTACATCCAGGTTACCAGAAATGAAGTTTTTAGTTGCTTTATGCCCAGAAAGATGCACAGATTGTATATGCTGTATAACATCGTGTCCTGCCTGGCTGCACCATGTGCTTAGGGCTGAGGCTTCTTGCAAGCCCATGCTTGCCTGCCTATGCAGGTGAGGTAGTTACTATAGAAGACCTTGCAAGTATGGTTTATTGACAGGGTTTTACTAGGCATGAAAAATGTTCATATCTGTTGTGCGTTGTAGCACCATTTCCTTCTGTTACATGTTTGTGTTTGATCAGGGGTTGAATCCCTATGGTTTCACATGGGATGCTAGCTTGATGTTAATACTACACCAATGCCTACAGATCTTGGCCATGATGTACAGGTTTTGTAGTGGGATATTCATATAATTTATTTTACTTAACCAAGGTGCCTAGGAGCTCTCAAAGCTCTGTAGTTTTCCTCTATAGCCAACAGAAAGAGATAGGTTCCTTGAGAGGCTGATTCAGAGTGAATAAATCACACATTTTCAGGACCTCAGCTGGAGTGCTCTGAATTCTTCCCTGAGAGAAAAGAAGTTTCTGAAAAATTTGGAGTCTTCGCAGAAGAGAGGGGGAAGGGCTGAAAATGCCACTGCCTGGCTGAGAGGCTTGGATAAAAAAAAAAACCAAACCAAACCAAAACACAAAAGAAAAAAAAAAAACCCTACCCAAAAATCACCTTCCACAAGCATGGAATTTCAATGACAAATTAAACCATTTCTGCTCAACCCCCTGAATGTTTCGACTCCAATCAAACTCATTTAGTTCCAACTTATGTATTTGCAGTGTCTTGTAGGAGCCATGGTTCAGGCACTTCACATCCCTAATTTCACTTTGGGGATGAGTTGCCTGACATAATGCATCACATAGTTCTCAGTCTTGGTAGGAGGAGGTAATGCATCAAACATGAGCTGAATATCTGTCATGCATTAGGGGACATGAAGTCCTGGAGATCTTCCTGGCTGTATAATAGAAAGAGACCAAAAGTCACAGGAACTAAAGTTCCTATGACAGGGCTGGATTCATTTAACCTAATTTTAGAGATCTGCAGTGTAGATGGCCCCATTTGAACTAGTCATCTAGACTCTATTTAGAGCCAATGGGACAGAAACAACCACTTTCAGAGTAAGATTCATTTCATTGTAGACATTTGTAACTGGTCAGGTGATTCCTCTATTTCTTTTTATTGATTGCAAGGAAAAGCAAGGGGACTTTGGACAAAATGACTGCACAGTAGGGACATAATTAGCTGAAGTGACTCCCATTCATTGGGACAATATTCACAGGAGAATACTTTCTTTTTCAGAATTGTTCTGTCTGGGAATAGTTTTGTTAAGGAAAAGCAGAAACTTTCTCTGCAAATAACATTCTTTTGGGGGAGAAATGCATCTAATCGTAGACCAACTTTTCCAACAGAAAGAGTTTTAACAGAAAAATTCCAGCCAGCCCTATTCCTTAGTCTTTTATATCTACAAGTAAAAACATGAGGGGTTTTTTTTTCTCTCTCTCTAACTAAGCCTACAAACACATACTTCGGTATGACAGTCATGCTGTGTTCTTTCCAGATTCTGTGTTATTATTATTAGAAATAAAGGAGATTCTATTTATTTTGTAATTTTACCGGATGACCTTTATTAATATTGCATAATGGGTCAAATATTCTTACTGTAGAACAGAACTATCTAATCTGTGCCAATGGTAGTTCACTTGTCTGTTTATCCCTAGCCCATGGAAAAGACAATGGGAAAGATTCTTTTCCTTCATGTAAGTAACCACCTCCACATGGTCATCCTCAGTATTTCCCTAATTTCTGGGACAGCAGATACTTGACACCTCATTAAGAGATTCCATGATCTTAGATAAGCTATTCATTTTCCTAGTGGTGTATGTCTGAAGAGAGCTAGCTGTCTGAAGGCTAATTTGAGGATAAATCTAGCAATATTTATTCTATAGTTCTTCTATATCTGTTCTATTCTATATTTGAAGGCAGACCCTGTTTTTTTAATAAGAAGTTTCCTATATCATAATACAGATCCAAAGCAAAATTTCCCAGGATTTAGTGCCGATTTTTCTCAGAAATAATCAATTTCTAAATGCCCTTTATTATAAATTCTCTTAAACCTTAAGGTTATTCAAATTCAAATGAAACAATATCCAAAGAGGTGGTCATTGCAATTCAAGAGAAGAGGCCTGTCCTGTGTACTTTTGTCTCTTCTTACATCTATACCTATTTATCTAATTTCAGAACCCCAGGCCCTTTTCAGGGATAATGAGCCTCCCTTGCATTAGGGCAAATACACTTCAGTATTGTGCCTTTCCCCAAGATTTTCCCCAGCATGTGATGAGAAGCAAAATAATCTTAGGAGCTGGAGTGATAAGCTGTGAGTCCATTCAATTTTTTGATATCAGAAGTAGTCCCTGTTTAAAATAATGACAAATTAATAAAGTTACAATTATACTGATCTGATTTATAGTCCTCAAGCCAGATATCTCATGACACCTTAACCCCCCCTGCTTCTGCAGTGTTTTTTCCCAAACATTGATTTTGGGTTAAAGCACTAAACAAATCCTGAAAGAATCACTAAATAAATCTGACGTTAGACTTTTCTTTATTAATATATAAATCAATAAGCATAAAGGAACACATTCAGTATGAACAGGAAAAGCGTTATAAAGCAGATATCTTAATTACAACATCAATTAAAATTATCCTTCAGCTCCAGATGACCTCTTGCATGTAAATCACTAGTTTAATTCCATCCTTCTATAACTCAGAAAGAGCAAAAGTCCTTAAAATTACCAGTAATGAGACTGGTATTTTCCCTAATCTCTTTGACATACTATCTAGAAGTGAAGGCCATAGAACTGGAAGGGGTGTCTGAGCCATTAATTTCAGTGTTCTGATATTGCAGTAACCATGCTGTACAAACCTTTCATAAAAATTAATAAGATGTGTCGTAAAACTAAGTTTTGCCCACATCAGGAAGCTTTTCAGGCTCTAACTGCTCTGTTTCATGTCAGGCTATGTCTATTTATTTTTGTTTCAAATCAGTATTGAGACCTTGATCTTAAATCATTTGCCTTCCCTTGCTTTTATTCTTCTGATACATTAAAATGATTTTCCCAACCTGAAATCAGCCAATACAGCTGTTATCAAATATCTATGTCTTTCTCCTGTGCTATTAATTTTATCATCACACGGACTTTTAAGAATAGGCTTTTTCTCTTTGAGACCCTTTCCACAGGATTTGCTTTCTTTCTGTTATGTTTGTTGGTATCCTTCCATCATTCATTCACAGTCACATGCAAAGCTAGTCTAGTCAAATCTTGGACTCTTTTATATTCTTTCCTTCATTAATCTTTACTAGGAGATTTCTTTGGACATGTTGATCTAGGTGTTGCAATAAATACTTTTTATAGAATACTCACAGTGAATAAATGAAGAGACTGTTATGGTTACAGGTATTGTAGCACAGTATTAACCCTGCAGGTTTAAACACCACACAACCAGCTGTGTAGGCATCTTCCTCTTTTCAGCGCTCAAAAATATTCAGTGCGCCTGCAGAGTGCCAGGTTAAGAGCAATATACTGCTGATGAGTGCCACTTAAACTTTATGTCACTTTGCTAATGAACTGTATGCATGCGTGTAGAAGATAAGCTAAGCTTCAGAATACAAACTTATATTATTTATACATTTATATGCAGGAGTATTTCAGAACTCCAGTGTTTTAGGAGCTATATGAACTAAGAAAAACAGACAAAAAAAAGGAGCTCAGACAGAAATGATTCTATATATCTAAGTATGGCAATCACAGGAAATGGTAAGGCAAATTCAAACAGCATGCCACCCTGTGGGCTCTGCTCATTTGCTTTTTAACAGATCTTAAGTTTGATGTAGACATCATTCTAAAAAAAGATTGGGGAAGCATAATAAAATTCATTTCATGAGCATGATGAGGCTAACAGGAGAAAGCACAAGTGTATTTTGGGGCAACCAGAGTCACTTTTCCCCAGATTTGCAGGTCCAAGGGCTGGAACTTTGGTTCAGCTACATCCCTGCACTGTGCTCATTGCTACATGAAAATCATACACAGATTTGTATATTACATGCAGTTGTGTAAGTGCTTTGAACTGAAAATGCAACTGTATACATTGTGCAGCCCTATCATTTATTAATATTATATCTAACCCCCCCGGGAGCTCTTAGCGCTCAGTGTTGCTTGTATTATTATGCAGTCTTCTTTACAGAACTGCTTTTTTTCCTTGCTGCTTGACTTTACTCATCATTCTTGTAATTAAAATCTCTTTTGATTCCATTTGGCATTTCACCATCTGCACACAAGGAAATACCTTGGAACTGGCCTGCCTGTGACTTCACACTGTCCACTAATTAAACTGGGTTTTAATCGGAGATTCTTAATCACCCTTAATTTTCTGACTATAAGGTGGTTGTGTCTGCACTCATTTCCCCAGTGACTTCTTAAAGGATGGATGTATAAATGAAAACTGACTGTAAAAATGAGATTGCAGGGTTCCATATTTACTCCTTTGCAATGATTCCTGATCAGATTTGCTCCATTTACAAGAACAGTCATTATTTTTCTAGCTGCTACTTGGGCAGATTTTATGTGGAATCCAGCATTAAAGCTGTGTCCTTTGTGTATGCGCTTTCCATATAGAAAAGCAGGAAGCAAGAAAAACAAAACAAAACAAAAACCCCTTCAAGAAAGATTGTGGGGAATAAAAACTGTGTTCTAGTTTTTGTTTTAACGTGGAAGTTTTTGACAAAAATTTTCTGAACTTGAGCACAACCTCCCTGCAAACTTCTCTTGATCTTTTGGAGACTGGAAACTTTAAAAAAAAACCTGAAAACTGACCCTGAAAAATGTTGTCATAAAAACTTTTTTTATCACATTAACACCTGAAAAGACATTTTTCCCAAGTACCTCCTTTTTACTTAGAAGTTTTAGAGTTTAATCCACT
>VYZV01043405.1:11614-23309 GCA_013401275.1 Pandion haliaetus | reverse complement strand
CCATAAAGCCTTTTAAAATGTTTTTTTACACAATAAAACTACTTTTTCTTGTCTGCATTCAGGAGGTTCCTAGTTCAACCCTTCCAAGTACAGAAAGTTTTTAGTATACCATGGCCCTGATTCAGTAAAGCATTCAAGTAGTTGTTTTATTGTAAGCGCAACATTACACATACAACTCTGAGTTCCATGTTCAGGGGCAAGAAGGCCCTGAAACTAAATAATGGTGCATTAGAAAAATTCATCTCGGTTAAATGCTGCCCCGTTCCTTCAACTTGGAAGGAGGTGCAAAGAGAAGCACAGAAGGCTGAGACTGCAGTCTGTAGTTACTGATCCACCTGGCCAACAAAGCGGCCTAGCTTGTGCTTACTAACACGCTCACTTTCTCACAACTCTGCTTTTCTCCCCCCCCCCCACTACTCTCTAAAGGACCTATATGTTATCTTTGGTTAGTTACTGCTGCCTCTGTCCAAAGCCAAGATGTGTCAACCTCCACATGTTCTTGTGAGCAAGTCACTGTCCCAAATGCAAAGTATCCACATAAACAAAATCTCTAATGTCATGCAGTAAAAACTGCTAAAGGAGAGTATGGAGAAAGCATCAGCTCCAGATCAATGGAGGCTGGGGCCACCTAAGCCACTGTGAATGGACTCTAGTCAGAAGAAAGCAGCAGTTTTAATACTTTAGAGACTCTCCAATGCCTTATGCATCCACATCTCTCATATTAAACTGAAGTTACGCTTGAATGTACAATATTTGCATTCCACTTGCTAATTCATGTTGCTTGTTCTCTCTAATATTGACATCACAACACAAATTCTTTTCATGCTCTATTTCCTATGCAGTACAGCTTCCTGGGTTTGTAAGCAACATTATTCTTCCCATTGAGGTTAATTTCTATAGTAGATTATGGACTGGCTCTAACTTTCTCTCACCTTCCCTGCTTTTCAGGAGGAGCTATGCAAACAAAAATCAAAGGAATTTTTTCTATTACCTTTTTAATCATCTTATGGGCTACTGAAAAGGTGCTAGCAACTTCTGTTTTTTCCTCATCTAAGCTGTGTTTCAAAGCCAGTGAGAGCTGTTACATTCACAGGGTTGTGGACAAAACTACTTCTGACCAGTAGACAATCAAAGCAGACATAAGGCATCACTGTGAACATACTAAGGAGTCAGTTGAGGAAGACAAGAGACACAGTCTGCTGAAGGCAGCCTTACACCTTCATGGATGGAATCAATGCAGAGGAGGTAAACATGAATCCTGAAGGTGGTAGGGTGGCGGGAGAAAGGTCCATGAGGAAAATAGAATGAGTCTGTGGAAGGCCATGAAGGGTGGCACAGATTTTGCAAGGTACTTTTCAATATGTGTGGTGTCCCAAAAAAACCACTTTTAACTCCCTTGGCTTTGCTGGTGAGGTGACACTTCCTGCAGTTGCCATGCAGACCCGTTGTTTTTTTGAAACAAAACCACAATTAAATGTACCTAACCTAACTCAGCGCATCTGTCTATGTAGGAAGTTGATAGCTGACCCTGATAAACACTGACCAAAATATCCACTCGTTCAGTCTTTGTATGTTTTCTGTGATGTCTGCAGTATCACATCAGAACTGGTAGATCTTAGCCTGCCCTAGTTTAAGGTCTAGTTTGGCACCCAGAGAAAGTCATGTTGAATCAAGACTCATTCATTAGTTTTATATCTGCTGATTTTACACTAGAAATTATTTCAGGATCCATTTCCTAGTTCTATAGCAGGCAATATAGGATTTCTTACATACACAACCTGCAAAATGCTGTAAGAGAAAAGACGATCTGTACTGTGCAGTATAATTTAGACCATCTGTAATGACAAATCTTTCCAAGTTATGTTTTTGCTGGAGCTCTCTGACATTTCTCTGTGCTGGGGTATGAGTTATATAACAGTGATTCTCAACAGACAGCAACAAAAGTGTCCCCAGGTTCAGCAACACCATAGCTCTTTAAATTATGCCTTGTCCATGTGAGTGGACACATTCAATGGAAGTTCTGATGTATCCACTTTTATTCCCTCAATGTTTGCTTTCCACTCATACAGGAAACGGTATGTTTTTTCCTTTTGGCTGTGGGGAAACAACTTTTACTTCTCTTTCATTTCCTTATGACGGTGTCCTTCCTAAGTATGTCAGGAGACAGCAGCAAGGCATTTTTGTGTGGCTTATAATTAAAAACTCTTAATGAACTTTACTTTTTGCGGTGTGCAGGGCAAGGAAATATCCAATGTTATTGTTCAAGTCCACTTTATACTACATGCTTAACAGTAGCTACATGGGTGAAGTGGACTTAGTGAGCATTAACAGCAGCACATGCTTTAAACGGCTCCTCATTTTTCTGTCTCCTCTCCTGTGAGCTCAGAAATGGCTTGAAGTACGGCACAGTAGAAATCGGCTCTGTTTTGTGTCTAAATTCCTGCAGATTTTTCCTGTGTTCAGTGAAAGTGCAGAACAATTGTATTAGTCCTACAGAAACAGAGATTGTATCTGTAACTTGTTAACACACGAAGTCGGTTTTGAAAGTATCTCCCTGTTGCTCTCCATTGTTGAGGGAAAAGGCCAAGATGCAAGGCTGGGACTCAGCTGCACATATGTGACTCTAGATGCTCCTCCAGTTGCCACTTAAGATCAGCGTAGCTCTTTTACAAGTCCCGTGCTACTGCCACTGGCCTGTTCTGAAAGTCTCTGGTTTTTAGGCAACTGAAGTTCAATTTTTAGGCCTTCAGATTGAGTTTCTGGCTCTGCAACAGGTTCATCTGAGACTTAAAGCAAATCTCTTGATTCCTCTGCAAGACACAGATAATGATCCTTTCTATTTAACCAGTAGGAGGTTCAGAGAAGAACAGTAGTTACCACATGTATGCCTAGATCCTAACACAGCAGGACCTCAGTCTTGGCTGAGCCTCATGTACTAGACCATTGATATTTGCTTCATCTCTCCCTCTCCAAGCTGTCAGCATACTCTGGCCAAGAGAACAGCCTAGATGCATTTCAGGGGTGGAGACTGGATATTTTAAATTGTTATTTCTGCTTTAGGCTAAGAAACTTAACCATTCTGGGACAAATTATTTGCTGCTACTGTGCTGAGATCATTGCCACTCCATGGTAGGGAGGCTGTATTCATTCATAGCTTATACAGAAGTTTTACTCGAAATTGCTGGCCCTTCCACTCACTCACCTCCTGTTCTCTGAAGTACCAGCATGTGCATACTAAGTGGTATATAGTACACAGCCATATTTTTATTCTCTTCTGGAAAAAAACAAAGATAGGCTCAGTCGTCCTATCCCCTAGACTAAAATGCTTTCTACACAACGGTGAGCCACATCTGTTTTTGCCTTACATGTAGCAGAGTTTAACTTTTTATACTGATTCATGGAGAATACCTGTTTCTGCCTCTAAATTAAGGGCTAGGTCAAATCTCATCAGTGCTCCAAAAAGAGACCTACACTAATTTTCCCTTTTTACCTTTCTGTCACTAATTCAGAATTATAAAATATGTAATTATACTGCACAGATTTTCATTCTCTCTTTTTACAGTACTTAAAATGTTTTGTTCACTTACCAAATGTTGTTTCAATTTTTATGGTCTGGATGCTTTTCATGTGTCTTAGACTACTATAGATGCTTCAAAAACCCCTTGCAAAAGTCGTTATTTCTGAAACCACCTTTGTGTGTTTTTTTCTTTTCACACTGCTCTCCAGAGTATGTCTTCACAAAGTCACCTGCATATTTTTATTTTTTTAAAATCATCAGCAGTGCTTAGAGTTTTAAAAAAATAGATTATATTTTACTTGGGAGCTCATAGTATGAGCTTCAACCAAACCATCAGAATAGTTTGGACAAACTGCCTTTTCTCTGACAGATGTTTTTCCAGACTTCTTAGGTGGGGAGGAGGGTGAGTGCAACACAAGCATGCAGAGTTATGGCGAGGAGGGCAGTTTCAGGGCTGGAGCCCGCAGGACATAGAATTTTGTGCTTTGCAAATCATAGAGCTGTAGCCAGTGCAGGATGGGAGATCTCTGCTACAGCCTGATCTTTTGGAGAGCGCTCCATTTAAAAAATTAGCTGGAAAAGTATGGTCTACTGTAAGGTTAAACTGTTTTATTGAAAATGGACAAACCAAAACTCGTTTGGTTGAAAATACTGAGTAATAAGCCAGGGATTTGAATGCCTTTTCTACATGCAAAAGATAGTGCAACATATGGAGGCTTTTAGTGTTGTAAGGGTTGAGTGGATAGAAATGGAGGGTTATTCTCCACTGCTTTTTCCTCTCAAAAAAACCAAGGCGAGAGAGGAATCATCTTAATCTTGTTGCTATGGGCAAATTCCAGTTCAGGAAACCAGTCTCTTCCCTCAGAGAGGACTATATTGCTGGGCTGCTCCTCCCAGCCTGGCTGTGAGCTGCTGCACTTCCATGGAGGATGAAGCGACTGACTGTGGTTTAGCGTTATACAAATGTGATTGTTTTGTTGATCATCAAGAAAGATGACATGCCATTCACAAGCGGCATGTTGGAAAAAAGAATTTTTCATGGGATCATTAGTAGTTTACAATTTAACACAAAACCTGTTAAAGCACAAAAGCAGTCTGTTATAGTCCTGAAACACTGTGCACAGCAACTTTTGGTGTTTATTTATGAAAGCAATACAGTGTGGTTCCAGTGGGAACTGATCAAGTTGCATAAAAGATTTAAGAGTCCATTCTGTAGCTGTAATAATGCTTTTAGCACTTTCTCAGAGCCTTCCCTATGTTCCAGCATAGTGGCTTGTGCTAGTTTATCTTTTGGACCATAAACCATTTTATGCCTTCAGTATTTTGGAAGCAGTGTCCCGATAAAACAGATTTAAGCCACAAAATAATACACACATTTTCTGTTTGGAAATGTGTTAAATCTGTTTTTGAGGAACTAACTGCATGTGAAGCTATTAGCACAGTATTGGTAATACCCTAGAATATCACTCTAAAAGTGATGGCAGGTTCTTGTTAATGAGTAATCCTGTTTTAATACAACTCTGTTGAAAACGTCGTCATTGAAAAATCATGTTCAAGAAAAAAAGGATTCCTCTCTGAGACTTTAAGCAATTTATTTGTGTTTGTCTTTTAAAAATATAACCAAAAGAGTTCTTGAAGCCTTTTATGAAATGAAAACTAAGCATTTTGGGGTGGGGTTTTTTTTAGTTCTTTAAAAACGTAACAGATTTTTGAGCCATACCCAGGCTTTTCTAGATGTCCAGCAGGTAAATACACTAAAATTAACAACTCCGATTCAACATTTAGAATAATAATAAGGGAGGCAGGATGGTACTGTCCTGAGTTAATGGTAGCAGTTTGCATCATAAAGGAGCATAGCCTCAGACAGGGCAATTTCGATGTATTATTCCTGTGAAGAGAATTCAGGTATTGTAGCTGGAGTGAAGCATTAGCATTGATACCCATGCCTTAATAGGTACATGAGAAATAACTCTCTCTGCAGTGCTTAGGACAAAGTAATTCCATTAAGGACTACATAAATTTTCAGTTTGTTAATTAGGTTAAGAGAAGAAAAATAACATTAGGAACTTTCACTGGAGTTGTATTAGCTTCCAAATTGCAAAGAAATTGAAAGGGAATTTATGTTACCCAGTAACTTTGGCAATCAGCTCGACTTCCAAACCAGAGTCCCAAAACAGTAAAATCTTCACTTAGACACATTTTCTTTCTTTTTTCTCATTTTTTAAAAATAATTTGCTTTTCATTCTCAAAGACAAACAGCTTGTGAAGTAGTTATCCAAATATATAACACAGAATTATTCTGAAATGTGTCATTTCAGGAAGCATTAGCCAGAGTAGATGTACTCAGCCCAGGTATGCCAGGTCATATATAGGAATTACCCCAGAGAAATGACAAGTAGCTAAAGCCTCCTTTGAAAATGTCAGGTTCCCCCTACAAAAATGATTTGGCATGCTGAGATCATGTCCTGTCATCACATTAGCTTTGGTTGGGACTCTGGGAACTGCTATTAACAGGATCACCAATTGCCGGTAACTGATGAGATATACTGAATCTCACTGAAAGACTTAAGGAGTGTGGAGGAATGGTCAGGAATATTTTTGATAATGCAGACAGGAGCTGAGTCTAAATCAGAAAACAGCTTTCTATCAGAAAAGTTTTATCAGGTTCAATACAGGGCGATTAATCCACTCCAAAAACTCACAAACTGGTGCTTTAGACACACATGAGAGGAAAGCCTTGAAAAGTGGCCTTTGAATTCTCAGCTGAGGATCCTGATCAAGAGAGGGAGAGAATTTGTGTGTGTGTTGCTGAAGACCCCCTCTAGGCCTTTACCTGCTCACAGGTGAAAACACTTTTGTTCATGTATTCCTACATGGAATACGAAGGACTTGGATCACTTCTGAAAGTAGCCATGAATTTCTAGCTCAATACCTATTGGGAAAAAAGGACCCTACCTTTTAATTCTAATCCACTGAAGTAACAAAGCTGGCAAGTGGCTCAGACCTATCCCTTACTTATGAATAGTTATGCCTGCTCTTAATAATACTACTTTCAGACATGGGTAGTTGAGTTTGTCCAACGAATTCAACATATGCCAATTAAATAGAAGTTTGGATGAGGCATCAATGGCCTCATACATGACTCTGATCAGTCCTAGAGAGGGTAGCTAGATTTCATCTCTCAGCAGGTTTCTGTAGGCACTCACCCTCTTCTGAGGTTTCTACTTCCAGAAACCCAGTTTTAGAGGTTTAAGTATCTGCAGTCAATGAGCAAAGCAGCAGTTAGCCTCAGGTGTAGGCCAATACATGAGAAATAACATCAGCCTTGGTGTAATCCTGTCCAATCTCCCTTTGCTGGCAGTTGAAAGCTGACAGCTCTCAGATGCACTGTCTAGCTAGTGATCACAGGCAGGTCTCGGAGCTTTTGAACCAAACACAGTCTAACATGGGCAATCTCAAGCCAGAGAAGGTAGGATTTATTTGGGGGCAGGCATGAGAAGTAGTCCCCCTTCAGAAGACCTTCCCTCAGGCTCCTTATGGCCAAGGGTCCTTGTGGGCTGGGCTTGATAACCCATCGAGACCATTATAGGGAAAGTGGTCCTGGTACAATCGTACTTGCCACCTTCCTTCGGGGAGCAGAAGGCAGAAGAGGGGGAAAGTCGGGGAATAGTTTGAGAACTGCTGTTCCGCTCTCAGGATACAACCTCCTTTTTCTGTAGCTTGTCAGAGTGGGTGCTGAGCTATGTAATGGTGGGGGGCACTGGTGCAAAGGTTATCCTGGCATGAATGAACAGCCTCACTTACAACACAAGGCAGTCACAATTGCAGGATGTGCAACACAAGTACAAGGTATATACCTCAATACACTTCAGGAATTGGCTCCATGGTGGGCACGATAGCCTCCAGCTATACTTACGTTTTCCTTGTGGTTTTTGGTCCCTGCTTGTCATCTGCAGCACATACTGAAGGGAACAGCGTGCACCTCATTATTTAGATTTACTGTTCTATTTGTAGCACTTCAGAGCGAAGCAGAAGGGTTTAATAATCCTCCCCCCACCAACTAAGGGCTGGGGAATCGGTGGGAAACCACAGCCCCACTGTTTGCTTCTCCTGGAGGCGGGGGCTTGTTTTAGCTGCTGCCTGCCTGATACTGCTTTGTGTTCTGAGAGGCATTTGCTGCAGTCATCTGACGATTTTGCATGTAGAGCAAGCATCTGATCAGACTTTTAACCTGGGGGAGGAAAGCAAAGCAAAATTCTGGTGAGTTAAATTACCTTCTGCTGCATACAATCATCCAGCATATCACAACTCGGCAATAACATTCATGTTGCCATTAATAGAAAACACTTTGCATTGCACTCCAGAGATTTTTTTTCTTTTGGTATGGAAGTCATCCATTCAGATTGGAGCTGCCTGAACAAAGCCTAGGGGCTCAGACACCGCCAGCAGCATCTCTCTAAATATCTCTGTCTTATTGTGTAATCTCTACATTGACTTGAAGGAAATGTGCCAATTGCTGAAGCTATAGGGCTCTGTGTATATAAAACACACACTTAGCTGAGAGGCCCTATGGGGCAACATGAGTTATTTGCTGATTTACCTCAAGTAAATCATGATAATACTTCAACAGAATTGTCTTGGCTTCAACAAAATGTGTCAAAGCATTTTTAAATAGAACATTTAATCTGTGCCTCACTCCCTCGTGTCGTGAAGTAAAGAAGAAAAAACGTGACTATGCACTATGCTGATAAAAGCCTGAAAATTCTGATTAAATGCTTGGTGGGGGGTGAAGTGCAGCATTTTCTAGCACGCTCAAAGATATCTTAAGTTTTCTAAATAGAGAAATGAAAGCTTGTCTTGGAAACTTCTGGTCATCTGGAAAAAGAAATTGACATATAAATAGTAAGAATGATAATAATGTCAGAAGACCAGAATCAACACTTCATCCACTGTCTATATATAGACTGCTTCCATCAAGCTGTCAGGTGCCTGTATACCTCAGAGGTATAGGTGGCTAAAGTGCTGACAGCAGGATAGTGATACTTGACTGAAAGACAATTGAGTTGTCGGGCAGTCTGGATCTGGCTGGAGGAGAGAGCGGGGCTTGCAGACGTGGAGGCTGGTGGACGTGGAGCTGCATTACATTACCTGAGATGTTACACTACGTTACGTCCTTGGTCCCTGAAATGTTCAAGGGATAGTTACACTCCTGGCTAAAGGACACCACCCCTCAAGTAATTTATTAATGTTTCTTCATTGTTTAATGATGGCTTGCATAGCTTAAGACTGTCTACTCTGTTAAAATTAGAAACCATGCTTTGTGATGGAAAAAGTCATCCTGTTTTCTCAATGGAGCTAAATCATTCACAAACTAAGAAGGGATGCTGCAGCCAGCCCTTAATTGAATTTTGTGGCATTCTGAATGATAATGCATGAGCCTCCTCTCCAAATCAGGAATGAGGAATTATTACACGGAAGGATAAACAGGATAAAAATGAAAATTAATGCTCCTGGAAAACAAATCAAATATTTCTGCAAATCTGTTTACTGGCATTTCTGCTCATAGGCTTGTAAGTTAAAAGTCTCTTGTTACTGAACCCAGACCTATCAAAGATGATCATTCCCTAATTCTGTGCCTTTTTACTCCTGGTAAAAAACCATGAAGTTGCACAGAACATTAAAAACATTACTTTAAGTAGTATGGTAAATACACTGAGCTTATTAACCTCTGTATAAACAAGTAAGGTAGGAGTTGGATTATGGAGGGTAAGTCTCATGTTTACACACATTTATCTAATGTAATTAGACATCCGGGGCGGGGATGAGGTGTAAACCACAAATACTGGAGAAGAAAATTGCTTTATTCTCTGAAATTGTCTGCTTTTTACAGTGAGATCTAAAAGCAGATCCTATCAAGTAATAATTTGCTATGTCATTTACAACGTTTAGAAATGAAAGTGGCAATTACCAGCCCTCTTTATATGTCAAAGGCTGCTAGACAAGGCTGGCTCAGCATTTTCACAGCAAAGAGCATTCAGGTCTTTCAAATTCAGATCTCTGTCTTAATCGGACATCAGAGGAGTTCATCATAAAATAAGTAGAAACAACACAGGCAATCTAGTTTATGGACAGCTCTTCTTGTGGCAATGTTATAGAAGATTAAGGCTGGGAGACTTGTTTATTTCTCATTGCGGAAATCCTTCCTAAGGCTGTTAGCAATTTGGAAAACTTACTCTTTTTTGGTTTTTTTCTGGGAAGAGAAATAAATAAAGAAGTTTAATGCAGAAATTTTCTGATGTAGATCTACTCCACTACATACTTAACATTCTGTATGTTACAATAAGTTAGTATTAGCTCACTAGCACTACTGATGAGATTCTATGAGATATCACAAACTATTCAGGATTTAACTTAGTCTGATTTCAGAATAACTTGTTCTTAAAAATGTATTTTTTTGTTGAGTAGTTGTCTTCTCTATTAATATCAGGAAATACATATTAAAAAAAAATTATAGAGTTTGTGGAAGGAGTAGGGCAAGGAGTTCTGGGTGATGTCATGAAAATGGAGTGCTTTGGACCGCTTAAAGAATCACCTCCAATGGTATTAGCAAAAATTATTTAATAGGAATTTATATAAAAGTGCAAATTCACAGAATTCAATGGCAAGGTTTACTCTATTACTTAATACATGGATGAAATGCACAAAGGAAAATTGTGTTAGAATCAAACTAAAATTATGTATACAGAGACAGAAGATGCAATAGGGTAAAAGAGAAACATACAAAGAAAAATCAAGTTAGAATTGATTTCTCATGATTTGTACAGAGATCAGGAATGTAAAAAGGTAGCGGAGACCCTCCAGTTGAGTCATGAGGTTCAGAGGAGACCGCCTTGCTTTCTAAACTCCTGTTGGAGTCTAGGAGCGGCTGGCTCAAGTTCTAGTCTCAGACTTGGTCAATAGTTTATATCTAAAGGGATTATGAGTATAATAGCAGCCTGAGATTCAGTCACAGTTCAATAAAGTTCACAACAGTGACATGTATAGATTTGAAAAGCAGTACTTGTAATATACTTGCTATAGAATATTCAGGTTAGTACACACACACACATGCACAAGGACACGAAGAGATATACATAGAAGTGAGTCAAAGAGATATACCTGCTAAAAATTCCCCTCGAGTTCAGTGAAAATATTCATGTCAAACGCTTCGTCATCTTTCTCAATGGGTGAAGGGTTGAGTCTCAAGGGGTGAAGAGTGTCAGCCCAAGTCTCGTTGGCTTTTGGCGGCGGACCTCCGCTCTTCGCAAACTGATGGGTCTGCAAGCTCTGAGAGGTGTCCCACTCAGAGGGAGATGCTGATTGCAGCTGCTGCAGTCCAGGAGAGCTCAAAGGGTCTCACTCAGTACCGCTGTTTATAGGTTCGGGAGATGACTGGCTTTAGTCATCAGCAAATTTCTGGAATTCCAGCTGCACTGGTACCATTTCACATGAGTTGTGATCCAGATAAGGAAGGCTCCAGGGCTGTTGGAGAATGACTTAAGATTCAGATACAGGATGTTCCAAGGCAGTTAGGAGAGGACTAAGATATGTCTCAAGGTTGTCAGGAGAGAACAAATTCTCTCTACTCCCGTCCCCCACCGGACAGCGAGAGTCCTTGGAATGGTCAGTACGACTCCCTGTCTTAGCCATGCAAGAGTTCCTGGTACAGTCAAGGGACACTGAACCACCGAACTCATTACACTTATGCTAAGGCCTAGCGAGACTTCCCAAGTTCGTAGATCAGCCCAGCGAGGGAAAGAAATGCACCACCACCAGTGACCTGAGAAAGTATTTTCCTTTTGCTTGGGCTCACTGTCTCTTGCCACATCAACTGTCCTCTCTGAAGTTGAGCAAACAAGTCAATACTTTGAAAACCTTAGCTTGTAGTCTCTCGTAATAGTAATTTTTACCTGAGTTTAGCAGACTTCCCAAGTGCTGCTTCTCCTAGTTGAAAACAAACACAAGCAAAACATCAGAAAACAAAACTACAATTAACACTAAAAGAACTACAATAAGAGAGAAATTTAATGTCTGTAAATTAAAAAAAGTTTCACTTCAATAAAATACATTATAACATAGTTGAAGCATAGAGGATCACCCCTGCTAAGAGGATAGGTATATCTATGACATGTTAAAAAA
>VYZV01043385.1:2701-48466 GCA_013401275.1 Pandion haliaetus | reverse complement strand
CTTGCTTGTGTTCTGCATGGGCAAAATTTCAAGTCAATGATAAAATACTGTTAATCAGTGGATTGACTTGACCATAAAGCAGTTGTATATTGATGTAACTGAAGCATTAAATCTGAACGTTGTCACCTCTGGGTGTGTCAGAAATGAAGGCTGCATTGCAAGCTATGAATTCCCTAGTGTTGATAGTAAGCAGAGAAGGGGGTTTTTAAATGAGATATCCACCCTCTACAAGAGTGGAAAGGGTAAAAAGTTCTCTAATGAATATGATGCAAGATGATCAAAGCAGATCATCAAAGTATGCAGTAGCTACTGTACCAGCCATATCTCTACTAATGCCGCTTGCTGTCTGCCTGTCACTGAACTGTAGAGGGAGGGAGGGGAAAAGTAGTTCAGAGGACAAAGTAACATGGTGGGAAGATTATTTTCCCAGACACATTCATGATATTTGAGTCCCTGGGTCATATCTGAAACCATAGGTTGGAGTATTGTGCTGTAATTTTAGATGTATGGCCTTTACTGAGCTAGAAGTTGTAGTTCAGGAGATACACTGAGGTCCAGGTTTAATTCTTCAGGAGGGACTACTTGGCATAATGTTTGGTGCATTGACATTAGCCGTACATTGATTCAGAACCAAAAGCTTTGTCAGTCATTGTGAACCTCTGATCTTTTCCTCTTAGCAGTGGGTTTTCATCAAGTGATCTTTTATGATGAAGAAACTGAACTGAGATTAGAGAACTAATTTTTTAATTTCAAAATAAAAGGACATTTGAATTTGGGCACAAGAGAAGATGTCTTCTCTTTGCCACTTTAGCACCTCTCAAATTCATTGGAATATGTTTATTAGTTCTCTGAAGACTGAAAAAGCTTTGAATTGTCAGTGGCACATTTACTCACACAGAAATCTGAGAGAAGCTGAAACTTTTTGTTTTGACTGGCATTGCAAGACATCAGCTAAGTAAAATGCAGTATGTAACGCAGTATGTAGCTGTGAACAATTTCCTCCTCCTTTTTTTGTGTTCATATTTTATTTACTATACCTTGGTGTCAGTGCTCCAAATAATCTTAAAATAAATCTGATGCTATTTGATAAGAAGACCAACAGTTTCTTCCCTTCTTCTCTCTTCCAATCAAATCAAATACCTTATCAACCTAAAAATAATCAGAGCAAGTCTCTTGAAAATTCCCCACAGCCATTACCTGACTTTGCCCAGAATGCTTCCTCAACTCTTATGGAGAAGGGAATGCCAGGGAAGGAAAAAAAAAATGCCAATAATCTGGCTTCTCGCTCGCTTACCAGTGTTGATTCTCTTAGGCATTTCTTCTGTGTACAGTTGCAGCAGTTGCTACTATGGGTAGATGAAAAAAGCGGGAAAGGGCATTTAAAGAGGTAATTTCCCCCAAGTTTTAGAAATTTACAGGACAAACTGCTTTTTAAAAGTGCTTAGAAGACAGCAGTAAATAGAAATTTCCATTGCAAAGCTTTGCAATGTTTAGAGAACCATCACTTAGCAAACAAATTGCACACTGGCTACCATGTCCAAATAGACTTATTATAGATATGAAACATGGAACTGTCGTTGCAATGTTTTCTGCAGTAAATGAAGTAATCATTCAGCAGAAAACAAAACCAAACAAAAGCAGGTGGTGTGGTGTCCATTGCTAGCTAGAAAACGATTACGAAGCATGCCAGAGCAGCTTCAATAAGCAGAAAAGTTCTATGATATCTTAACCCAGTAATGTTGTATTGCATGGTTACACATCTCAAATGAAGGCAGAACAATAAAAGATTGAAAGACTGTTTTTTAATTATTTTTGTAAAATCTCTGCATATTATAATAACATACAGAACTCCATCTGTAATCGGGGTATCATTGTGCATGGTGCTGAACAGATGCCTAAGTGCCTGAAATTAAATGAAATGAATGGCCCCTTCCGTATTCACAAACTGTAAAGAAAAGAGGCAGAGACTTACTCAAGACCATATAGTGAGTTCCTGGCAATGCCGAGGTGAAGCGTTACCATCTTCAGAGTCTCAACCCAGAGCTCTGTCTGGCAGAGCTCACTGCCCGCCTTGTATGGAGAGATACTCCAGCTTCCTACAGAGCAGCGCTTTGAGTTATGAGCTCTGAACATATTGGAATGGTACTGTAGATGTAAGATGTAAATTCTTACATTTTTACTTCTATAGAATATAACTCGCTGAAAGACATGAACTGAAATGTGAAAACTAGCCGTTTTATTCATGAGTGCTTATTTCCTGTTTTGGGCTCAGTAAGAAAAACAGTGAGGGCCAAGTGATTTGATCACTATTAAGTGTAGTAATTTGTCAGAAATTATTTTCTCATTGTGTTTCTGAAAACATGACAGAATAGGAAGAGGAGACAATTTACACCTGCTTTTAATAATTCATTTTAACATTGACATGTGAAAGAAAATCTCCATTTGACCTCAGAGGTTGAAAGCTATTTCATAGCAAAAGGAAGTGACTTGTTTGCATTGGTTTCTTATTACAGAATGTTTAAAGCAGCAGAAACTAAATTAATAAAACTGCATGAAATAAATACAAATGTATTGGAGGGATTTGGGAGATGCAATTTGTGAGTGAGTCTATATGAGGACAGAAAGGAGACCTGTAGTATTTGGGTAGAAATTATTCCTTAGGCTGCAAGCTGCTTTTAGGTCCATATGCTTCTCTCATCCACATGTACAGAGAAGTCTGTGCACAGGGGAGGGGAGAAATGTGGCCCTTTATGGCTGGTGAATTGAGAGCTTGGGTACACATAAACACTGTACTATTAGCACAGCCCAGGACCAAAGGTATTGCAAATTAATTGAGCAAAAAAAATTGTGTACAGTTGGCATGTCTGCTTTTACATGAATCAGAAGGAAGAGTTGGGCAGAGATCCTTTTAGGAAGAAAAGAAAAACATATGTTAGTTATTGTATTGAGAGGATGTTTTTATGAGAAAAGGGGATGCTGCTTCATTAATAACTCTGACATGTCACACCAATTCTGGTAGGTCTGATAGATTAAACATGAACCTCTCATTATTCAAGAGGCTGAAATGTATTGGCTGCTTTACCCACCTAATATTTATTCCTTGCACAGTGTAGCTACAAAATTGACATCTTCTTTTAAAATTGTTTGGCTGTAATAAATATAAAACTTTCACCACTGATGTAAAGCATTGCTAGCTGGCATCATTTCCTATCCCTTTTTAATTATTCTTGACACTGTGGAGAAACATCTAATATAAATCTGTAATGTGCTCTGATGACAAACTACACGGTTGGAAGACCATGTAATCTCTCCACAATTAATTAAAGTGCACAAAGCTCCCCCCTCCTTTTTTTTNCATCTTGGTGGAGGGCACTATTGTTCAACATCTGTAGCTTTACATACTTAATTACTCGCATAACTTAGCAAATCTGTCGGCAGTTTATTTCCACAAGTATCTGTCACTTCAGCAAATCCTTTATTGAAAATTGAACGATGCCAATCAATGTGAATAGTTCACCAGCACTCCTAGAGCAACTAAATTAAGGAGGATTTGGCTGCTGTTTGTTCAGAGGGCATACCCTTTTGTTTTTCGGTGGATGTGAATCTGCTTTAGAGGAGCTTCTGCTCAGTGCTAGAAACAGTTAGCAATGCCATTAGGCTCACAGGACACATGGAGTCAATCAAATGCAAATTAATAACAATTCTTAGGCAACGTAAGAATGTTGTTGTAACATTTACTGACTGTAATAATACTGTGGATGGAAGACAGGTTAATAAAAGGTGTTTATTAAATATTACTGTACCACCATATGACTTTTGGGGCTGAAGTCTATAGCCACAGGAAACTGCAGGTGTGGGTTAATTTGCAAGATAGCAGCGTAAGTTCAGATACCATTAATTAAAGTTAACAAGAAAAAAATTTCGTAAGCACACTCTAATTTTTCATTGACATTACAGTATGAAAAAAATCACCTCAGTGTTGTTGTTTAACATGGATATTTTTATGGAAGTGTTTGAAATATGTTAATATATTTTCTACTGATTCCGTGAAAAATTATTCAAAAGGATGGTATGCTCTTGTCAGTGGTTTTCCTACCCGCCTAGCAAGTGTATTTAGATCAATAAAATAAAGTGTTTGGGGGTTACAGTTATTTGGAAAAACTCCACTATGCTTCATTATTTCTCAGTTAGGATTGTTTTATTACTTAAAAAGAGTTTTTCAAGCATCATAAAATAAATTATCGTTGTTGTTTGGTGGGGCCTTTTGCAGGTGGAATGTGCAACTGTTGTGCCAAGCAGAAAGTGAGTTTCCTATCTGCTCCGCATCTGCCGTGTGCAATGCAGACTTGCTCTTTGTGCTGTTCTATGCACCGTACCAACTGTAGGGCAGATGTCATAACAATTGATCTCTCCAGGATTAGGAGCATTGTATAATAAGTATTTAGTCATGAAAATAACAATAAAAATATAACTTAACTATCTTAGTTGATTATGCAGTGCTGGTGGTTTAGGATGCAGTGGAAGGTCTGTGGGTATGTCATGTTTTGGAGAGGTTTCTTTTTATGATATAGCATTAGTGTTTGTAAACTGTTCTCTAACTAACTTTCCGGTTCACGTTTCACTGTATGCCACCATTCACTCACTCCTCACGAATAATATAAGTCAATAGGTTTACAGTACATTTCCTTGCTGCATGGAGTATTTCTTAAAAGAAATTTACTACTATTGCTAGAGACGATGGATTTTCTTTTTTCCTGCTCCTAGACATTTGGCACAACTAGAACCCAAACTACACTGTACTTGTTAATGCTCTTGGAGAGAAAACTCTTCCTTTGTAGCAAAAAGTACTGAATCATCAGCTTTGTAAGCATTCTGATAGAGCGCACAGTGTTTCTGCTGAAACAATTTAAAAATAGAGCAGTCAAAACTACAGAGCAGTTCATAAATGGGGACTGTGGATGCAATGTGGTGGTTTAAATCCATATAAAACTGATACAAACAAAGTATAAGCTTCTCTGTGCTGATTATTTTTGCTGGTTTTTTTAACATACTTGGTGTTCTGTCAAGGGGTTTAGTGTATTCTGAATGATTACATATTTTGAATCATTTTATTTGGGGTTATATACAACATAATCATGTTATTTATACTTGCATTATAGTTGAGGGATTTGAAACTGTGTTACAAACTATGGATCAAATTTCACTATCAAGTACCTCCAAGAAATCCCATTAGTTTCACCCATTTTAATGGGCTGTAACTGAGGGAGCATGTAGAGATCCATCTGAATGCGTTTACATGCAAGGCACTTCTTGAAACCATTTGAGTGGCAGCCAGTCCTATGGCAGAACATAGCAAGGCTGACTCAACACTGTACAGCATAGAGCAGACGGGGGAGTTCTCTCTAAAGAAATAAGGAATAAAGCTAGGTGGCATAAAAATTGTGTATTAAAAACATTCCAGTTTGGGCAAAATCAACATTCGAAGGGTACAGTAAGCGCCAGGGGATTTTAGTGACCACAAATGGTTAGGAACTTGGTTTTACATCTCATCTGACCAATAGTTTATGACGCGCTGTGGTTTTTGCTTTTCTGTAACAACATGTTTCTTGGATCGTTTAAAGTATTTGGCTTGCAACACCTCTGAGGCATGGGTTAGCTCGCAGTAATGCATACTTTGATGTGTCTTATTGTTAAATTATATAGTGCATACAATATTTCATTTTATTTAATACAAATCATTTTTATTTACTTAAAAGGAGCAAGCTGTCTTATTATATGTGTTTGGCTTGGAAACAAAGGAATTATATTCTTTTAAGAGGTGTTTTATGTTTTATGGTTACTGAGAGAATAAATGGCCTTTTAATAGGCATTTATATAAGTGGGATCCATGTCTCCACTCTATTATATATTTTCAAATAATTAAAAGTGCTATACAAAAGCCATACGATAGCCTTACAAAAAAAGAGGGAAAACCCATGTGGTTTAAGATGTCAGGGAAAAAAAAAATCCTGTTTCTTGGGGAGGGGAGGAGGCAGAAAGGTTTATTAGGGTAATTTAATTTCCACTGATGCTACAAACATGCATGGGATGAGGATGTGGGAGTCCAAATGAAGGCGCTGCTTGCAGTGTTCCCTATAGTGACCTGTTCTTCATTGAGACAGTCAATTGACACAGACGCCAGTGCATTTATTACTGAGTCTACTGTAAATGAGACTTTCAGTCTTGCCAGGGATAGATATTTTTCCTGTGTTCACCACTATCACACATCACGTTCTAGGGAGGGGGAAAAGGAACTTTTAAAACAATAATATCAAACAACTTGGGAAAAAAATGTTAAATATTACCATATGAAGAACTGATTAAATTTGTATGGTTTTCTTTCAGTAAAAATTGATATGTGATGAAACACAGTACAGCTGGATAACTTGTTTTGGCTAACGTTCCAGTGTTCTCTGATCTCTTTACCCAGCTATATATATAAAAAAAGAAACCATATCAGCATTCTTGTTCCTATTGTACAAGCTCTGACATAAATGCCCCCTTTTCATTTACCCCTTACCATCTGGACTGTAAAAAACTTAACATGAGTTTGCCAGTGAGGTAGTTTATCTACATATCTTCATATTCAGACCTACTCTCAAATATCATCTTTGTAAGTCTACTCATTGCAGTTTGCATGCATTTAATCTGAAAAACTACTGTACTTGAGTATTTCCAATTCAGCAATGTTAGGGAACCAATGAGCAGATGCTGCTCGTGTTTCCTTTTCGGTGTAGCCCAGAGGCAGGTATGTTCTGGCATCTGGGAACCAAAGGCTAGGTCTCACATTTAGAAGTCGTCTTGTTCTGTCCTTCAAACTCCATGGGGTCTCATGCATGGTCATTAATTAGTGAAAATGCCACAATGTTTAGGTACCTCTTCCTGTTTTATTGCAATACTATTAATATTTTCGTGTTTGTGTATATACTGGGTTTATGATTGTGGTATTTTTAGTGTGTTGAAGAAATTCAGGAGCAATTCTTCCAGGAGGATTATGTTTTCAAACAATCAACTCATTTTTAAAAAGCATAAAAGCTCTGTCAAAGTCATAAACTTATGCTTGTCAGTATCAAAGGTGATTTTAAAATTTTTATTCCTTATGAATATTCCTTACTACCCGAAATGTAGGATTGTAAATTTAGGCTAGTTTGCTTATTTTAAATTCTTTTCTTCAGCCAAATGTCCTTATATTGGAGGCTTTTTGGCTGGCACAGGAAGATCAGACTTCCTGCTCGTTGATGTAGATAGAATTTTTCTTTTATTTTGGGAGTGGCAGGGGGTTGCTACAAAGTTTAATTTTCCATTTTGTTAACTAAGAACATATGCCAAGGGTCTTGGACTCTCTGAAGTACTGACTGACATAAAATATAATGGCAATCCAGCATGGGCTGGGGCTGGAGAATCTTGGATATTGTCCCACTAGATACTGGAAGACTGCAGATTTTTTTAACTGGGATAGATAGCGTGGGTAATTTGCTCTTCACTTTGGCACACTCTGTTTAATTGCAACTACAGCAGAGCAAAACCATCTGCTAAAGTGATCAAGGTCGGAGTTTTTGAGTTATGAACGTTAGAGAAAGTCATAGATACATTTCTTCTTGTCATTTCTTGTGGTGGATCCCCACAGAGATATACACCATCCTTGGTATATAGTGGTTCTCTCTATTGTTTGATAAGTGCCAACCATGTGTTCCACCCTACTGCCAGTCCTGTACTACTGCAGCTGCTAGCACACTGTGCTGCTTCTGCTTGCTCTGCTTGTCAGTGTTGTTCCTAACTCTTCCGTATTTTTCAAGGGTGTTTGGTGCAACACTGTGTTGGAAAACAGGAAAAAACTAAGAAAAGCTTCATGACTGTTATAGGCTCTAGTTAGGGACTGCACAAACTGGAACATCTAGAGCTATGAGGTTTTCCATACTTTGTAACAAAAAACCATTTTAGTCACATCATCTGCTTTTGCTGCTATCGGATAGAACATTTGTTTTCTTATGAAAAGGTTGTGCCTGTGGAATCCTTGGACTATCAGTGAGGACTGCAAAAGGAATGATTCCTTGTTCCTGTGTTTGCCACTGTGCATCACTCTGTGATGACTTCCAAACTGTTCTTTGTTCTCAAATATAAGCTTGCTCTGCAAACATCTCCATAGATTTCTTTTCTTCCTGTTTAGAATACTACAGTTTTATGGAAGAGAACACAACTTTCCTAAAAAAACCCCAGATATCTATAAGCCCCCCCAACAGGGAATTAAATAAGAATAGGGATTTATATCCCTGCAAGAATTATCTAGATTAAAATGGAAATATCTGCAGTTAATATAGTATTAATACTCTAATTCTAACGTAGCCTTTCCATTCCTATTAATTTAATTCTCAGTAAATTCTAATGAACTTTTATATTAAAATAGATATTTTTTCTGCTTCAAGTGAGAAGGGATTGTTATTGTTTATTGAATGGCAGGACAGAAAAGATTGCAGTGTGCCTTTATCCCCAAAACACTAACAGCAGAATTCTGACATTCTGACCATGTTCTCATCGTGGTTAGCCTTCCTGAATATAATGGTTATATAAGGATATTATACCTCCTTTTTATCACTGCTAGCACTGCACAATTATACATGTATGGATTTTTTATGCTCTGAGTTCATACTGTATAACTCAGAAGTATTACAGAACCTACCTTTCTTGTCCTAACCCTTAACCGTGGACATGAAGGCTAATATTCAAAAAGAAGCAGTCAGTAACTTCTACTCTTTGAACAAAATTCCGATGCAATTGTAGGCATTTTCTCTACACATAAAGAACGATCATGGCCTTTTATGCCCTTTAAAACTCGCTTGTTTCATTTTTCTATCTTATCATTGCTACCATAGCTTTCTTTCTGTTCGTATCAGTTAATGTCACATTTGTGTTGCCAGCTTAACTTTCTAGGGCAAAGAGTATCTTAGTCATAAGAATATAAGAACTGCTACGAAAGTTCATGTGAAAGGTGCACCTAATTCAGTAATCCAGTCTGAACTCTGTGCAGGTTTGAAAGCATAGAGAAAGAGTGGAGAGAGAGGATAGTGGAAGACAAAAACTGGTTTTCTACATCTCAACCTTACTGGATATTTATGTGAAGATCTGCTATAACTAAGTGGGAGTTAAATTTGTTGAAATACAATAACATTGTAAAATAACTTAAAAATTCACTGTCGTGGTTTAACCCCAGCCAGCAGCTAAGCACCACGCAGCTGCTCACTCACTTCCTCCCCACCCAGTGGGATGGGGGAGAGAATTGGGGAAAAAAAAAGATAAAACTCGTGGGTTGAGATAAGAACAATTTAATAGAACAGAAAGGAAGAAACTAATAATGATAATAATAACAATAATAAAATGACAATAATAATAAAAGGATTGGAATATACATAACAAGTGGTACACAATGCAATTGTTCACCACCCGCTGACCGATGCCCAGTTAATTCCCAAGCAGCGATCCCCACCCAGGCCAACTCCCCCCAGTTTATATACTGGCCATGACGTCCCATGATATGGAATACCCCTTTGGCTGGTTTGGGTCAGCTGCGCTGGCTGTGTCCCTTCCCAACTTCTTGTGCTCCTCCAGCCTTCTTGCTGGCTTGGCATGAGAAGCTGAAAAATCCTTGACTTAGTCTAAACATTACTTGGCAACAACTGAAAACATCAGTGTGTTATCAACATTCTTCTCATACTGAATCCAAGACATAACACTATACCAGCTACTAGAAAGAAAATTAACCCTATCCCAGCCGAAACCCGGACATATACGTACAATTCTGTGCCCATAATTTAATTCATGTGTGTGTATTAATTCTGATTTCAGCGTGGTGTGATGTATGCGCTAAGTTCTGACTGACAGCCTAAAATTAGAATTTCAGTTTGTACAAATAAAAACAAATGATTTAATAGATGTACAGATCTGAGCAAGCAATTATATATGTTCTGTGATACCTTTGTTCATACAAGAGGAATGCTATATCAAGTTCTCCATAGTAAGGTTCACTCTTTACATTTATAGGATAAGTAATGGACTTCATAAAGTTCAGTAGCTTCTTTCTGTAAAAGCATTGTCTGCTTTGCAAACAGTAGACTGTAAAAGAACAAAAAATCCTCAGAATTACTGCCACCCTCAAAAATATGCTCCATTTCCCTAAAACCCAGCCAAGCAAAGTACTGTATGCATGTGTGTATGGGATGATATGTTTTCACTGGAAAAGAAAAAGCATTCAATTTTTAGACTATTTTAGAATACCTATTACATGTTTTCCTTTAAATAACTCATTGGAAGGAACATATTTGAAAATGGTATATATGTGCTTAACTTCTGAGAAGTGGCTACTGCCTGAGCATTGCGGCTATTACATTTTTTTTTATTCTAAAATACTGATTCTGACATGATACTGAGACAGCAGAAATGACAAGGAAAAGGTATGAATCGGCTAAAACAAAGGAAAGCAAGTGCAAGGAAACAGTAAAAGAAGTTTTCTTCTATCAGTTCAAAGTCTTGTCCATCTGCTCTTAATTTATAGTCATGCAGAGGTTGTATCTTCCACTGCTGTTAGGCCACACAATGAATCAAATGCTGTTTCCTAATTTTCACCATTCTAAGTTATGGTCCTAGGAAATGGAATTCTGCAATTGCTTGCCTTTCTTCGTGACAGCTGGAGGAAAGGTGAAGAGAGGAAGATGGCAGTGTAGACCTTTCACTTGGAACCTACCTAGGGAACTTTGGCTTGCGAAAGCATTGACTTTTTGTGTGTCTTTGACAGCCTTTAGGTAACGACTTTCTGTGGGCATTGTGTACTGTCTTTATTTGTATATAACTCTGAAGAAGTTGTCTTATTTTTGCTAGATGCTCTCCAATATTTTAATGGTATTTCATAGAAATAAAGGTGAAAATGTTCTATGGATGATTAAAAAAGAAAACCCAGATGGCTTGCTTCATGCATTACTTAGCTGCCCTCTTCCAACAAAGTCCAAATTATATGAAAACCTCAGAGTATCCCTTCTCAGATTTTATTTGATGATTTCAATATGCTAGATTTCTTTATTTAGATGTTGTTGAATTAAAAATATATACAGTTGGGTAGGAATTTAAAATAAAGTTTGGGTTCAAAAAAGTCTCCATCCAAGTTCACAGATCTGCTTGAAAATGAACTGTTTCTCCTAAGATGTGAGAGGAGTTTGGTATGAAGTGACAAAAGCCTGGGTCTTAAGCTTGTTCCAGTTGGTGGCAGGTCACAAGTGGTGCTCCCCAGGGCTCAGTACTGGGGCCAGTTCTCTTTAATATCTTCATCAATGAGCTGGATGAGGGGATTGAGTGCACCCTCAGTAAGTTTGCGCATGACACCAAGTTGGGAGGGAGGGTTGATCTGCTCCAGGGAAGGAAAGCTTTGCAGAGGTATCTGGACAGGCTGGATCACTGGGCTGAGGCCAATTGTATGAGGTTCAACAAGGCCTAGTGCCGTGTCCGGCACTTTGGTCACAGCAACCCCATGCAACGCTACAGGCTTGGGGAAGAGTGGCTGGAAAGCTGCCCAGCAGAAAAGGAACCTGGGGGTGCTGGTTGACAGCCGGCTAAATATGAGCCGGCAGTGTGCCCAGGTGGCCAAGAAGGCCAACAGCATCCTGGCCTGTATCAGAAACAGTGTGGCCAGCAGGAGCAGGGAAGTGATCGTCCCCCTGTACTCGGCCCTGGTGAGGCCGCACCTCGAGTACTGTGTTCAGTTTTGGGCCCCTCACTACAGGAAAGACATTGAGGCACTGGAACGTGTCCAGAGAAGGGCAACGAAGCTGGTGAGGGGCCTGGAGCACAAGTCTTATGAGGAGCAGCTGAGGGAACTGGGGCTGTTTAGCCTGGAGAAAAGGAGGCTGAGGAGAGATCTTATCGCTCTCTACAACTACCTGAAGGAGGTTGTAGTGAGGTGGGTGCTGGTCTCTTCTGTCAGGTGGCTGGTGATAGGATGAGAGGAAATGGCCTCAAGTTGCAGCAAGGGAGGTTTAGAATGGATATTGGGAAAAATTTCCTCACTGAAATGGTTGTCAGGCATTGGAACAGGCTGCCCAGGGAAGTGGTGGAGTCATCATCCCTGGAGGTATTCAAAAAGCATGTAGACAAGGCACTTCATGACCTGGTTTAGTGGGCGTGGTTGATGGTTGGACTCAATGATCTTAAAGGTCTTTTCCAACCTAAATGATTCTATGATTCTGAAAGTAAGGAGCCCAATTCACTGCTCCGTTGTGTTCTCCAAGTGTCTGTATATCAGGATATCAAGTGCTGCAAAATTAGAGAGCTCACACTTCACATTTGCTGACTAGGCAATGTGCAAATAAGAATAATGCAGGCTGAAGATGTTTCTGGGATGGCAGAGCAAGGGAGGTTTTGGCAGATGGTATGCAGGCCTGGTTGTAGTGCCTGTGTATGGTATGTGATTCCACGAAGACTATGTGATGCTTATGTTTGGTTTCAGCCTATAATTACTTTACGAGGTCAGCATCTGATACCTTTAGTTTCAACAACTGTTTTTTAAAATATAGGTTGCTTGATGGGCCAAATTGTGGACCCCGTGTCACCCCACAACTCAGTCCCATTTGAAGGGAAATAAACGCTGCACAACAAGGAAAGACTTTGAGCCCTTGTGTTATGTGTTGCAGTAAAATATCAGCTATTGTGAAATTACCTTTATGTATGGTGGTGAATGTCTGTAGCAGACTTCCTTTCCCAAAAAAGCATGTTCAGAAGATACAGTTGTCTCAACTCTCAGCAGAGCTTTCCAAATTAATTTTTAAAATTTCAGTAATTCATTTACTTATTACATTAAATTTATGTAAGCTGTTAAACATAAATGCTTCACTTTCAAGGGGAACCTAAATCATTTGTACGTTGTGGTGTAATTCTTTTCTATTAGACTCAGAAGAGTTTACCGCGGGACATGGTTTCTCCCACGCGGAGTCAGTATACAGCCCCTTTTCTTACACATCCTGGTGTGGGTTTTTCCATGAACACTTTTTGCTCTTTAGTTATTTGTTGTAATTATCAAGTTCATTTTTCTCTAATAGATGTGATTAAGTATATTTAGCACTGTGTAATGAGTTTTCTGCCTGGTTGCATTCTGGCTAATAAGGAATTCCTCAGAGTCTCTTCTGACAGCTGCTGTGGATCCCAGGTTTGTGCTGCCACAAGAGACCTCTTCCATGAATTGCTAACATCACAGAAATTAACTCGGTTAGACTAACCATAAAATCTGGGCTGAAATTTGATTACTAATAGATCTCGTGTTAGTTTTCAGCAGCACAGATATTGTGGTGTTCTCTTGCACAGAAAGACCCACAAAAAAATCATCAGAATTCAAAAATACTTTTGCATTCACATGTAGTGAATATGTAAAGTTCTTTGTGGAGGCTGTACTGATAAAAAAAAAACTGATTGAAAATAATACTAGCAATAATTGTTCAGTGTTATTGTTATAGTAGTCCTTTTTCTAGTTCTTATGATCCATCTGCTAACTTACCGGTCTATGGATAATACTTTTGTTATCCATGCTACTTCCTATTATTATTATACCAGCTCTCAAATTTGTGAGGCTGAAAACGATGGGAAAAATCAGTAATTGGTGATGCAGCGCTGTGGTAGAGTTGCTTAGCAACAGTCGCTGCAGCCTCTTCGCTGAGTCTCCGGAAGGGGGATACAGAGACGGGAAGATGAAATAAATACAGTTTCAGCGTGGTTGACTTTGTAAGAGAATGATAAAGGTTGTAAGTTATTTTTCTGCTAAGTGCCAGTGGCTGTGGGAAAAGTCTTCTGTAAACAGATCCTGTGAAAAAGCAAAAAAAAAAATGGAAACTGGTCACTTGACCTTCTGAATTACTAGAATGGAATGAAAATATAGCAGTAAATATGTTTTCTTGCTAACTGTGAGCTTGTGTTGCATCATGAGGTATTTTCTGCTGTGGTGCATAATCGTTACAGAAAATGTGTAATCATAACCATGTGTCTTCTATTTATCACTACAATTGAGTACCAAATTCATGGAGAATAGGGATTGAAAATTAATGCCAAGTACCTCTTAAATTCCCTGCTGGTATGTTAATTACATAAAGACTGTTCATAATAGGGTTAGTGGTAATGTAATAAATATGGATGGGTCTCTGATTTTAAATTCTTTTGAGATCTGCACAACTCTACATTTCGGATCACACAGTATTAATTCCTAGGAACTATATTTCAATCCTGTTCTGTTTTATCCAGTGAAATATTTTAGAAAGAGTCATGTAACTACTAAAGTATCACAGTGTTATTTTCAGTCCCGTATATCCCACACCCTGAAGCCTTTGGAAATCTGCTGTGCTTGAAGCCTCTCTGTAGAGCGAGGTATCACACTTTGCTACATATTATTTAGTACAAAATCTCAGCCTTTAGAAAGCATAAAATGTAAAAAGGAGTAGGAAGTAAGGTGATGCAGATATATCCAACTTTGTTGAGGGGCTCTTATCTGCAGTAACCAGCAACACGCGGGTATTTTCCAAGAGCTAGTTATTAGTGCTAGTCAGTGCTGCTTTGCAATTAGTGTTGGAGCACCTAGATAAGGTGGATATATAGGAACTAAGAACAGATAACATAAATGCAAACAAAGAAATTTAAACCTTTTGACCTCCTTTGTACTTGTTTATTTCTGAACTGATTCTTAAGTGAAAGAGCAAAAAGAGGTTGCATTTCAGTATGGTTCCTTTGGGGGAAAAATATGTTTAGAAATTTAGAAAGACCTAATTATTTAAGAGTTTGTATTCCTTCACTTTTACGTGGATGTATTTTGCGAATGATGCTGCACTCATCATAAGCCCAGTCCTAAAATTCATCATAAATAAGACACTGCATATCATAAAAGCAAAGAGGTTTTGATCTAAGTGGGAGTCTGCTGGTTCATTTTTAGAAGGTCAGATTGATAGGCAATATCTCACAGTCTAGATAGTGACTCTATCAAACTAATTCTTAAACACATAGTAGTACAATGAATTATTTCTGTCTTGGAAGTATGCTTTATGACCTTTCTGCCCCAGGTATTATTGCTGATTATTATCTGAGAATGGGTAGTAGCATGCTTTTTGTTTCATTGGTTTTTGTGGTTTTTATTTTACTTTAACTCAAGCTGGTTTTTAAGCAAATATGTTTTATGAACCATTTAATACAGCAGATTTCTGATAAAAGAAATTTCTCTGTAGCGTGATAATAAAGAACCGCTCTTCCCCTTTCTTTTCTCCTAGAGGTTATTGTTTGAACTAATATCTCAGGTTGTGCAGATAAATATTACTGTGACCTTTCATTTTCTGTTTTTTTCACACTGATTTGCAGAAGAGTGTGAGCATTTTAGAATATTTTAATTTATTTTGCAAAACCTGCACTTGCTAATTGCCAGCTTTTCAAAAACAAAATGGTAGAATTCTTCGTATGAGGCTGCATAAAAGATGGACTTATTTTGTATATAGAATATTGCCTGTCCTTTAGATCTATGTGTTTTGCTTATGGAATAAACCAAAGTAGGAGAGATAAACTAATATTTTGTATAAGCTCAGCCAGACAATACACATGATAAAGATGTTTCATCTTCTTATGTATGCAGAAAATATGAAAAATTGTAGTTTACACATATTTTCTCAATTCAAGTGTAAAATTGGGCCCCCAGATTGCCCTGGGCCACGGTGGTTGTGTTAAAGAAGCACTATTTACCTAGCAGCTGAGTGAAAAATGATCAGAATATTAGACTCATCTAGGCCACATTAAGGAGCCATTGCATTTCCCGACAATTTTATGCTATCTCAATATGAAAACAGAGCAATTTCAGCTCATATCAGGTTATGATCGGCAATTACAGTTGCATAATTCACCTAGTCGTCTCTTTTCAGGGCCTTGATTTTCCCTCTTGGTGACATTCCTGAGAAAGTGCCTGATAAAAATGTCATATATCATCCTGGCTTTAAAACTCGTAAGGGGGTAATCTGCTATGCCTTGCTGAGCCTATATTCATCACTAGATTTTTGACTTGGAGGGGTCATGACACTCATAATTTCCTTTTTGATATTGTCCTCACTAGATATGACAAGGGGCTGTAAAAGCTCAGTTGTATGCTGTGGTTAAGAGCCATTCCAGTGGGGCTCATCACTAGCAATAACAGTGCATTACTGTGGATTGTGCAGTAGTTGGCTGTTTCGAAGATAATTAGATTTGATGTCAACATTTCTTTATCACCTGCATCCTTTTGTGCATCTGCGTGTCAAGTTGTTATTTCCGGATTTATTAGCACCCTCAGAGCTACTATCTATCTGTCAGCCTGTGTGGTGTTTGTGTTGACAGTTGTAAAGTTAATTACTAGTACTAATGAGCATCGGGCTTTTGGTGGACATGGCATTTTGGGCATTTAAAACTGTAATTAGATTTTTTTTCCTTTGTGTACAGCCACAGGAATAATCTATAAAAAGAAAAAGAAACCCCAACCAAGCACCCTGACCTCAAATCTCTATCTCCAATTTGACGTTGTTTACAGTGTCTCTAATGCAAAAAAATCAAAAAGGCAGCTTTGCTTTTTACTATTTTTTCTTCTCATCATTAACTCCATGAATGTTTGTTTTATCATGTCATCCAGACTAAGATCTTAAAAAAAAAAAGTTTGATTTTCAGATTACTTTATAAAAAACATGTCTAGATAGTGTAGGTATCAGTCGTTCCCTTTTCTGTAAAAGTATTTGTATTTTAGCACACAGTCAATATAAGTCTTGTTTTTAAAAATAAATTTGTGAGGACAGCAAAATTAGCCCATCTCCTGATCCCTCTCGTTTTAATATAATAACATAGTAAACCCAGTGAACACAGACACACTTGCTGTTTATTATACAACTGTAAATCCAGAGTAATTTCAGTGAAGTGAGATTAACACACTTGTAACAGGAAGAAGAATTTTGATACTTATTTGCTTTGCATACATGTTAAATTCCTTATCCTGTAAATCATGTTACCAGATGTTTTATGTGATGTTCCAAGTAACATATAACTCACAGGATTTAGAATAATGGCACTTATATGTGACATATACTTTATGTAAGTATATTGTTTATTCTACTGCTGCAACTAAGAACCACTCCCTTGCTGCTGTTTCTATTTACTTTCTATTTATCATTATCTGCCATTTTGTTAAACAACTACCCTTCCCGGACATAAATCATCTGTAAAAATACTCTGGCTCAGAGAAAATTTCACCCTGGCACTGAAATGATGAGATAACCATTTTCATCTCCTGTTGAAGCATTGAGATTTATTGGGCTTTGATGGGCTACAGACCAGACATCATTCTCTGCTAAACAGACTCCCACTTGCATTTATTCTTATTGCATTTAGCAATTCAAAATGGAGCTCCCTAAGTCCCCGCAGAGCCCCTTCCCAGCTTAGGTGGGGCACAGGACGTCAGTGTTATTACTTTATATTAGATAAGGAAGGGACACACGCTGGAGCATGTGGCGATTCAGATGATTTTTTATTTCCGTTTAGCAGTGATGACAGAATGTCATAGTGAAATGACTTCAAAAGTCATTTTTCCCTCTGCCCTGGTTCTGGAGCCTTGTCCCTCGAGGGCACTTCCATTGTACAGTTATATTAATTCTGCTAACTTTCAGACTTCATTGCTGACAATAGGCCTTTTGGCTTTCTCAGACTATTACATTAAATTTCCCATCAAACCATGTCAGCCTCTGAGGTCAGAGATTCCGGGAGAAGCTTTAGATATTTTGCCTTTTGACTTCATGGGCAGGTATTTCTAAATTGCTTTTAGGTTTGTTTTTCCAGTGTCAGAAATCATATTGAAGGTATCTGAAAACTCAGACAATGACTGCTCATCAGGTGAAGGACAAATGGTCTGCAGGGTGGGGAGGGTGCACACAGACACCCAAACACGTGTTTGCTGGAACACTTCTGTCCTCAGTCGTGCCAGTGTCAACGAGGATCAGCCACCCATAGTCCAGCCGCGCTTCTCAAGGTAGCAGAGTTTGACCATGCGTTTCACACACACCCTCGGGTCGTTCTCTAAAGATTCATCTTCCAGACAAAGGGTTTTTATTTTATCTCACTGTCCGTTTGACGTTAACTAGTTTTACTAGTCTGCAGTTTGTTCAGCATCTTTATAAAAGATAGGCATAACATTCTTCAGTTCAGAGTTAGGGAAACTGAGGCACAGAGAGGTGAGCTGCTTTTAGCAAGGTGATGGAAGCACAAGAACACAGGGGGGACTCCTTCATGGAGTCCTGTCAGCTGGCATTGTCTGGAAACAGTTACCTTGAAGGCATTTCAAAGAATCCAAATACAGTGGACTTAAACAGAGCAAAACTTATTTACATAAAACATGGTTCGTGTAAGAATCATCGAAATCCTAGATTGTACTATGTGACCATGAAATAGTTTTTAGATTATTGAGCAAGCTTTGCTGCTAAAGCATTCCTTTTTATATATTCATCAACATTCTCAGCCTTCTCCAAATAACATATAAATTGTTTTAACTTGATGCATTTTTTTCTCCTTGGAATGATTTTACATTGGGGTGGGGGGCGAGGCGGGGGGGAACATTTAAACCAGCCCTTGTCAAAGAAGATTTTTAATTTATCACAGATTCACACCCAGCATTGAACTGGAGAAAATGTTATTTTAAAAAAGGTGTTACTGCATGCAGAATACAATTAAGTAAAAAACACAACAAAATTATATGAAGAAAAAAAACAGGCTTTGCATGATAGAAACACACCAAGAACCTAAAAGCTTGGATGGCATATAGAATTCAACGAAATTCAGTATGTACAGCTATCTTAGCCACTATTTTGAATTCGTAATCATGGTTTGAAAACCGGAATTCTGCAGTGTTTTCTTCCCCCAAAACTCTATTATTGAAAAATAAGGCAGAGGAATAGACTTCTCAGAGAAAAAGATTTCACCCTGCAAAGAACCTCTGCTCATTTTTTGTGGTAATTTTAAAGGACCAAAATTAGAACTGTCTTAATTCTTAACTGAGAATTGCATACATAAAGGGGAGTGCGTGCATGTGCGTACATAATGATGGGCGGGTGACGGGACTGGAGAAGGATGAGCTTAGAAAGGCAGTGTTGATGTGTTACTACCTGCTTGCAGCCATAAGGCTAGGGAATCATTTGTGACACTCTGGGGACAATTTTGTCACCCTGACAGTAATGCTGTTATGCACCAACTTGACACACAGGAAGAATCCATAAAGACAGATAAGTAACTGTGAAAGTGGCTGGGGATCAGCCTGAGTGCTACCACTCACCTGCAGTGACAAATAGATAGTCATGAAGGATTGAAAATCCTGCCCAACACAGAGATATGTCAGTCCAAAGCTAGAATACTGCATGGTTACATGGAGGTTGTAGTAAAAATACACTTAAGGCACATGCACAGAAGAGCCCCCAGGCGTAAGTATGAGAAGGTTAACTTCAAAGTATATTAGTTCTTCTTTGTAGCATTTTTTTTTTTTTTTTCAGAAGAATACTTGATGTCTTTCACAACTGGGCCAAATTATTATATTAATTACATTTGATTGGGCCAATTCCTGCAGTTTTAATTGAAATCAGTATAGGTTAACATTGACGTAATGAAAATAAGAATTTGGCCAATGTGATTTTCGTGGGAGCCAATGGGTCTGTTTCTAGGTGTCATTTTTTTACTAATTATTTTATACCAATAGAGGTCCCCATCTGCAAATCAAATGAAGAAACTTGTGACTTAACAAATACGTTGTGCTTTTAAAAATATTGTACTTTAGCTGTTGCAGTCAACCGTAGGTGGTAACAATCACTACCAAACACTTTGCTGTTTATTATGTTCAAGAATGTGTTAATTCCTACTGCAAATGCATTTCTTTTTGTAAAAAAAAAAAATAGGGACTTGCAGTTTTTAAAATATTCTTTAGAAACTTAATGATAGTTTTAGTACTTTTTCTGTTTGTTTAGGACAAAGGGATGTAATCTAACCTTGAAGACCACTTCTGAATTCAGTCACTCTTTGAGACCCTCTTTTCATTATTCATGTTTGATAATTTGAAGTCTATTTCTCAGGAAAGAAGTGAGTTACAACCAAAGGCAGGTGATGTGCTTGGGGTTTTATTTCGTTTAATTTTTAATCTCTATTTTCCCCCTTTCTTCTCAGTTTGGCCACTGGCTTTCACATCTAAGAAACTGTCCTTCGGAGGCAATCTCTGAAGTCATTTTGATGCCTGGAATAGAGAGCAAAAAGAACTGCCACCCTTACATTTCCTCACATCCCACACACTCAGGATTATTTTTCCCATGTTTTTTTCTTCCGAACTGGAAGTTCATTGTTGTGTCCCGAATTCCCTTCCACACCACCAGCTTCTGAATAACTTCTGCAATGTGCTGAAACGGTGCCTGTTCCCTTCACTCAAATACCTTGACCTAGCTGGAAAGCAGCAGGGTGCGATGGGTCTGATGCTCAGCCCCAAGTGCCAATCCCAACTTCCTTGTACACATGACATACAAGCCCTATTTAGGTATTCATTTCGTACTCTACTAGTTTCTTTTTTATTCTTTGCCTCTTTGGCATAGTGTTGGGCACAGGTTTTCCGGATAATTTGTGCGAGGTGGGACATGGTGGTTCATTAGGCCTCCTCCCCACGTGATCTGCGCTGGCCTTCCTCAGTCACCGCTCCCTGAGCTGCTGTGGCATGAACATTTTCTTTTCCTGAGGATGCCCTCCTCTGGAGGTCCTGAAGAATATGAGTTTGGGTTACATAGGGAACCAGTCCCAGTAGGGACAAGCCACATAATGAGCTTTTGTGCAGTACGATACACCGGTCATCATTACCAGCACTTTCAAACTATTTAGCAAGTGTCTAGCTTGCTTCTCTATTGCCGTATCTTATTCGAAGCACAGAGCAAACCCTAATAAAGAGATTTTGAAACCTATTTTCTGCCTCACCCCTCCCTGTCTCAAGTTCCTCATCACAGAATGCTTTTTAGCTTTAAGTCAAAGTATCTGTAGCCCCCAGGATCTTCCCCCTTACATTCCTGCACTGCTTTAGCCTTTCCTGTTGGTTTTGTTCTTTTTTTTTTCCTTTTGCCTATCCCTTGCAGTAGAGTCCACGTTCAGACAAGCCTTCCATTTCTCACAGGTCTTCTGTTGCTATCTGCCAGCCTATATGAGATGGTTCTTTTTCTTGATCTGCTTGCTTCTCCTTGTCCAAGGCTATAACAAGTTTTGCCTTTGTCGAGAATCATTCATAGCCATTTTAGCCTAGTATATATTTTTTTCTGATTCTTTCTGATTGTTACAGCACTTTATGGAGTACGTAGAGAACAGTTTTATGGTAAAAAAGTGTCTCAGGAGAAAAACAAAGAGAGATATTTATAAATTTAGGTTAAATATACATCCATTTATCTCGCAAGAGTTAAAGATTATGCTCTCCCCCCAATCATTATTAACATACATTTTTAGATTGCAAAAGACCATTTCTAATGTGTTTTCAGCTTCTATTTTTGAGCATGTAGGGTTTGTATTTCCATTGCAATCTTGAACAGTGAAGCCTTTTTAAAGCAGAGGTTAAGATTCATATGTTATTCAAGTCCAAGAATTTCTTAATAAAGATCCAACAAAACTTTAAAATTTTTATGAGTAATAAGAATTAGCAAAGCAGTGTCTAACTCTTCCCATTTTACCACATTTTTGCTGAGATACAATTAATTGAGCTAATCAAAATTAACGTCAAATGCTTTTTCACCAAAAAGTGCATTTTTTACAAAGCTAAAGCTTTCCATGGTAAATATCTCTGTTTTATTAAAGCCAAATCTGTTTAATTTGTATGAATTTGATCTGAAGTGCAATAGTTCAGGTTTCTGATTGTTCAAAAACATTTCATTTTGTGTGATTTGAAATTGTCTTCTAGAAGTGTAGAATAAACTCCCATTTTGTTCTGTTTGTTCAGCTTTCTTGGCAAAAAAAGTATATCTTTGATGTATTCCGGACTTTGTAAGATAAAGCCATGTAATGGCCTGTAGGAGTTAAATGACTGCTGAATAAATTATAGGAGACATAGTCTCCCATAAGGGATGTTGACTATAGTGTGAATGTGAACGTCAGGCTCACCTGCCACAATTCCCATCAAGCTATATACCACTGTGAAGAATACAGTTCAGTATTTTACTGACCAAAACCCAAGTGTTTTAGCTCCATTTTACAAATCAGAGCAAACATTGCTATTTGGAATTATTTGGGCATTATTTGATAAAATAAAAATGCAATATATAAAAAAAAGCAATGGAAATGTCAAAATTTCCTCTGGCACAGAGATTTGCGTTTTCACTCAGCTTATGTGCAATATGCCATTGGCAAGGCAATTCTCTTCTATAGTCAATTGCTCTTGTTGGTTGAACTGAATGCTAATGGAGGAGCTTTTATCTCATTCAAAACGTATCAGTCAGAACCCAGAGAGCAAGAGGATACTGCCAAAAGGTGTCTTGCATTGACAGCAAAACTTCCAGCTCTAGAGCTCATCTCTCCCATTTCCATTCTAATCTTGACTCTGAGTTGCGGAAGGAAATACAGTTCTACTGCTTAGAAATATTTTAAAAAAAAGTTTGTTTCCCATTTTCCTTCTCTTTATGTAGTGCCTTTAGCCAGAAGGTACATAATGACTGCAATTCTTGTGCTTTGAAAGGTGCTAAAGCAGTAGTTGTGCTTTACTGCCTCATGGATCTGCAAAGGGAAGCAGGAGACTTTTTTTTATACTTTTATACTTGGTTCCCTACACTCATGAAAAAATGGAATGTAATGTTTCAACATATTAGAAATATAATATACTTCAGAAAACTGATATCTGTGTTTCTAATGCTCACATTTTTTTCTAATGTTCATTTTGCCTAGGTGTTCTGAGTGTTTTCAGTTTATGTGGCCATATCTTTCCCATGAAAAGAATTTTGAAGCTATGTTGCCCTGTCCCTGCTTGACATATAATCTATGCGTAAATAAAATATATGCATGGTAGACGATATGAACATTGCTAATAATTAATGACCTATGTTTTTAAATGTATGTCGTCTTTGTGCACATTGGTGTGATAGAAACTTTAAAGACTTTAGGACTCCTGTTCTAGAATTGATATTAGTTAACCCTACAGATTTTGCTAGTGAATACATTTTGCATTCAAGACTTACATTTTTAGTCTGAGTGTTTGATGATGCAAAGCTAAAGCCATAGTCTGACGAAACCTGCTTCTGCAATCTGAGGTCCAGCACTATTTTATAGCCTACCAAATTAATATTTTGTTTAGCCAAGATCTTTTTATTAATGAAGTATGAATCTCACAATGAATACCTCTTCAGATTGGACTGGAAATAAGTAGAATGATGTGGTCATTTGTCATCAGGTGATTGAAAATGATAGGTTTAGATAACCTGAAATTGAATATGTACGGTGATTACTACAACATCTCCCGTTGTTAACCATGATTATCATGCATTTTCTTTGTGATTGCAAGCAGATTACTTCTAGTTTTGTTGTATTTTCTTCGTCAAAAAAAAAAATGGTATACGTTCTCCTCCTTTTTAGAGAAGGCCCATGCTAAACTCATAGATCCAGTGCTTTGGCTGGTGCACATTCATCAGGCAAAGTGGAAGTCGGGCTGATGAGAAAACTGAGTCCAGTCCAGGAAAAGAATTTCATCTTTAACTGACTTGATCCCAAATAGTGAGTGTTTACTGTGTTCCACTGACTGCCATGCCACTATGTGAATTTACGTCATTTTACTGTCACTTTTGAGGTTACTACGAAATCTAGATGGAAAAAAAAGTAGATCCCCCCTGCAAAAGGTAGCATATTAGTAATTTTGTGGCAAGAGACTTAGAAGGCTGGATAGTTTTCCACAACACTCCAGATTTTTGTCTTTACACATAAGGAAATAATACCTTGAGCTGTTATACTTAGTCATCTGCCGTGAAGCTCAGTATCCAGATTTTTTACTGGGCATTCTGATCTAGGGTTCTCCCAAAGAAAGGGAAGAAGCATACTTTGGAATCAGGAAAATCTGGATTATATTTACTTCTAAACTTGTGATCATTCGATAGTTCAAGCTGCTGCATCAGCCTTCTTATTAAATGTTTTCTGATAGACACCTCAAATCATAATTTCTTAGTTGGGTAAGTGTGTAGTCATTGTCTACAGAAAGTACTAATGGGGTCACAAGTGGCAAATGTAGCATATTTTTTGTAAAAACAGCTGATTTGATATGTCAGTTATTGTAGGCCTTTGTGGTAATAGTTCATGATTAGTAAAGTAGTTATCTGCGGAAAGTTTCTACTAAGAATGCCTGTGGAGAACTTGTAATTCTGTATCTGGGTGTGACCCTCAATAAGTCAAGTGTTTCTGCATGATGATGATAGCAAGTTAAAATATTTTTTTATTGCACAAAAGTACAGATACATGCAGAGGAAGTATAAGGCTCCACCTGGCTGAGTATCCCTCTCCAGCAGTGACCACAAGCAGATGTGTAGGAGAGAGTAATATCAGACAGTTATTTATGGTATTTATTATATTATGATCTTTATTCCCTCAAATATCCTCCCTAATAATTGCACAGTTACATTCTTCCCTTCCCTACAAATCCTCATCCTGGTACGCCATATACTGTACTCTTTACTAGACTATTAGTGCAACTGAGGGCTCTGCTCTGTTAGAATTGGTGGGGGTGGGGGGTGGAGGGAGGAGGGTCAAACATGACCCTTATCATGAGAGAGTGAAGTGGAAATTCTCTGAGAAGCATAGGGCAACAATGAGTAACAGATTTAGGGGAGAATGGGGAATTCTGGAATAGGACCAACTAGCGCAAAACCCTGGTTAAATTTACAGTAGCGTGATCTTTTACTAAATTAATTGCCAGAAAGAAATGGGGTCTTCCTCAGTCACAAGAGGTTGAGTGTTCACTTTAAAAACGTGTGGCAAGTCCCCTTGTTTATGGTTTACAGTGCCAACAAAAACCCCAGGAACATCTGCTGTGACACATCTGCGTTCCTGTCAGAGGAGCCCCAGCAAGGACTACTTTGGCCTGCTGAAGAACTTAGGCCCGTGGTGTGCTCTCCGTTTGCCTTTACCTAGGTGCTAGAAAGGGGAAAATCCCTCTCTGTTCTTTAGTAGTGATGATATTGAGTGTCTGCGTAATACCTAAGCCAAGACTACATAATTTTGTCCAAGGGGAGGGAATGGAAAGAAAACTGGCTTTGTGGGTGTTTGGTTAGAGATACCCACAGTGTTTCCAACCCGTTAGAACGTGGGGTGCCTGAAAACTCAGGAAAAGTGCTTTCCACTGAATAAGCAGTGTGGACACAAGGAATTGTTTCACAGGAATTATTAATAGGAATTGAAGTAACAAGACACTGTACGTATTCTTCTGAAGAGAAGCCTTGGGTTGTGCACAAAAGGAGGAAAGTCACAGTGTTACTAGAAGGGCTCACAAAGGTCAAACCCTCAATTACAAACTGAATAGATTGTAAATAATACACGTAGGTCACAGACATATCTCTTTTTCCCATGATTAATTATGCAAATCTGGTAGTCTTATCTCAGGTCAGATCTATGACCATATAGTGTGTTCGTTTTTTGTGGAAAATTTCTGTGTTCTACTCCCTCCTCCCAAAAAGGACCTACTAGTAGAGTTTCAGAACTTTCAAACCACATTTCTTGCCGATTTATTTCAAGCAAAGTGCATTTTATGGGCTTATCTACTAATTCTTTTGATTAAAACACAAGCAAAACTCAACCAACTTGAACAGGTTGAATGCCACATCTGTGCAGAAGATATCAGAACACTTATTTATGGCTCAAAGAAACAGAGTCTAAATTAAAGCAGCTATTGCTATAGAGTGGATAAGCGGCCATTATGAATTATCCTTAATTATAGCGATTTCCTAAACTAATAAACCTGCTAAATCTTTATTGCAAAGGTTAGTTTACACAGTGCATATAAAATCCGCATGTGCTACGCATCAACCACCAGCTGTCTGACAGTGTGTTGCTATTGCAGTGAGTGTTCACATAAATTTTATGTTGGTTATATTAACAGTCAGTCCATATCACTACCCACAGATGCCAGTAGACGTAAAAATTGCTCTCCAGTGAGCCTAAATATCCCTAGAAGCTAGTTGTGTCTAATGTTCCATGTAGTATTTGTACGTGAAAGCAGCAGATTGAAAAGTTATTTACAGATGAATATTTCAATCCAGTTAGTTCATATTGGCCTACTTAGGCTTCTTTGCTGGTTTATTTGTATGCTAAATAATTCACTAAAGGTTCTTGTTTACTTTCAAAAGTAGTTTCTATGAAATGCAAACAACGGAACCAACTTTAGGTGCTCAAAAGGCTAAACAGCCCTGTTTTAAATGCAGGTCAGAACTACAGACAGCATCTTGCAGATGGGCTGTCACTCACAGTTTTGCCCTTTTAGTTGCTGGGGTTTTAAAGAATTTACTGAGATTTGATGTTGTCATATAAATTTTTGGCAAGAATGGCTCATTTTTTCTTAATCTATCCTTTTTTGTGGACAAATGTGAAGTCCTTCAGGGTCTTCCCATTAAGCAGACAGTGCTGGCAGCATGCAGCATGTTGTGGGCTATTAGATGGATTCTTGACAGTGCACAGGACTAGCAGGTGCAGTAGATATGTGATTCCTCCTGCTGTAGGACATAAATATGTTTTTGTGTGAATTTCTATGGTACAACGTTTGCATACCATTTGTGGTGTACTTTGGTTTCTTGATTAATCAGAGCACTGGACAAATTCGCCCCTGTCTGTTCCTTTACCGAGGTCCGGGAACTTAGGAACACTCCTAGCACAGCACTGTCTAGATCACAAGGTTCATCTATGTGCTAACTTTTTATTTCATAATATTGATTTTATCATTTTTACTGTTTGTAAAGGAGTTGCTTTATTGATATTTACTCAACCCCTCTTTGTGCAAATGCTGTAGAATACTTTGTTGCAAGTATTGACATACATCTGCTGGTTGCTTCACCACCATCAGCTTATTTCACCCAAATGGTATTCAGATGCTGTAATTGTTTCTTGCTATTGATTTCAGATTGCGTTTATAACATGCTTCCGAAGACCACAGCACACATGCTGTGTCTGGCTAGAGTTTCAATTCAACCTTTTCAACAAGAATACGAATCACACATACTAAAATTGCAACAGCATAATATTTTAAGTCTAGATTTGCTTTGCAAAGTTCTCTCCAGAAAGGTTGAGACCAGTCAGTTCTTGAGAGATCATGAAGGAGTATCTTAACGCTTCCTAAAGAATCATTGGTTATTTTTGCAGGCATTCTGAGCATTAATGAATATTCTAGCATAATACTAGGGATGCTGTACTGTCAATGGTGACGTATTTTTGTACAAATATGTAGTTGTTCAGGCTTAGGTTCACAAAGACATTTAAGAGCCAGTTATTTCACTGCCTGCGTGTCCGACCGTTTGTAAAATGAGGACTTCTGGGCAAATTCATCTTCAACAATTGCTAGAGATGGGTGTATAGTGCAAAATACCTTCTGCAAGTGTTTCTTTAAAGAATGAGTGATTTCACTTGCTGTATGCTCAAGTCCCATTCAGTCTTTCCACAGAAGTTTTTATTAATAAGTTAACCTGCCAAAGTGCCATGGAGGCACATGCCTTTAGTGGCATCCCCCAGAGAATGAAAACACTGCAAGTAAAATTGAAATATTGCAATACTTGCACTAGGAAATACCTAAGGATGAAGTAGAAGCCTATGATATCACCTTGTAAAATTAACCAGTAGAATACGTTAAACATATCTATTGACTTTTATCAATTAGATTTTTAACTATTTTTTTTAGCCAACAGCAGTAGACCATAATCTTTATCTTCAGTTTACATAACATTAGGAAACCTGACATAACCCTCCGAAAAACCAGAGTAAAGTAGGTGCTATGAAGTGTAGGAAAATGTCTTCTCTTGTGCCACTAAAATGTGAGCTAACTACTGAATTACTACTTATTTGACTGGTGGTGCATTTTGCACAGCAAATGCTGTGTTACCATGCTGGTTATAGAGTTAGATACCTATAGAAGATAGCTCTCTGAAGAACTGAATAGTAGTTTTTAAAATTAATTTGCATGCCTATTTTTGAAAACTGAGTTGCATTCTGTTTAAAAAAGAAGGGTGGTAAATTAACTGTAGTTAAATACAGAATCCCCGGGAAGGTTAATGGCGGTTTGCGCCAAAAGTGTTTGCGCAGTTTTGAAATTTTCACTTGCATTAAGAAAAATAAAAGAAGTTAGAATATTTCATAAACATGCAAGAGTGTATGTTTATGTGGAGGGCAACTTCATTCCACAGGGAATTAGTTTTCCCAAAAGGAGATGAGTTGAACATTGTCAGTATTAAAATACAAAACCCAGCTACAATTGCCAAAATATCAGCAATCAAATTCAGTCCTCATGTGATTGCATCAAATAGAAAACTTGGCCCCAGAGTGTTAGCTGTGAGTAAAGACAAATCAGCAGTACTTCTGCAACAGACAGGCAAAGAAAAAAAGCCATTATGAAATATTAGTGTACATGTTGTGAGACATCAGTATTTTGCAGAAGCTGTCCTGTTTGTCAGTGCTGCCCTACTTCCTGCAGAATACGCATATTTAAGGAAATTTTTCTGTCTAATTTTTGTATGTTAAAAAAATCTGAATTCATTCCAACTCATGTGCAGCACTGAGAAACATAAAGTTTATGAAAGGAGTTAAATTACGTGCTTTCTGTTTTGGTAAGAGAGTGTAAACATTTTGCAAGTCTACTGAATATTTGGAATGCAGCATTTTACAATGGAGAAATTGTGGCATCTTCAGACTGATTCTCAGCTTCCTGAGGACTTTTCCTGAATTCAGGGGAGGTTTCCTCTGTGTGAGGAGCTCAGGACTGGGCTCTGTCATCGTCAGTTAATTGGGCAGAAATCTGGTAATGGGAAGGTTTGAAAGAAGCGTATGAATGAAGGCAGACAGGCATCCTGCAACAACTAATTCACCCACATAACACATCTTTGAACTGTCTAAGGCATACCTAACTGTTTACATGCTACCAGCAAGAGTAAATACTCTAAAAAGAAGGGAGAGACAGAGTTGCTGTGAAAAAAGAAAAAGATTACAAGACAGCCCATCTGCTAGAAAGTACCTGTCACCTCTAGCTACAAGCTGGAGGCAGCCCTACCTTGTAGCAACTAGAGAGACCAGTTTGTTATTCAAACAGGAGAGAGGAGGAAGCTAACTTAAGCCTCCACTTTCTGTCTGATATGGTGTCAAAACATCAGTTTCAGGGAATCTTGTGGACAGAATAGTGAGGATAACTTGGGTCTAAACACTAACAAGAAAACAGCTAAAAGAATCTACAGCTTCAGCAAAGCCAAATGGCCATTCTTGCTAATAGCTGTGAAGGGGATTAAACATTGGCTGTCGGGTGTGGACAAGAATCCTGCCAAGGAAAGTACTACTGGCAATGGGGACGAGAATTATATTAATAGGTAAGGTAATCTTGTTATCCTTAAGAATCTTGATTATAGTAATTTAAAAAACAACAACCTGTTTGTCATTGTACTGTAAGGCTGACAAAGGCACTTTTAGAAGGCCTTGAATTAAGCCACCACATTTTCTTTTCTCTTTGGAATACCTATTGTTTATACATATATATTATATAGTACGTATTGGAATACCTATTGTCTTTGGAAACCTCTTGTTTATGCCTACAGCCAGATCAAGTTTCACTCCTTCCGTTAACATCTTCAAGGTCAGGTAGAGTGGTCACAGTCAGTTTTCACTGCTCTTATAATGTTTTTGTTTTATCTAGAATCCCTTGGAGAACAGACGAATTGGGTTCATACATGTAGCAGGCCATCTTGACATTGATTTTTGAAGGTTCATTAGATAAATGCTGACATCATAGATTGATGTCTCTTTAAAACAGTGCCTAGCACAGAACCATTGGGGGAATCAAAAATATCGACTTACCATGTTTGTGCAGAAGGCCCAATGGAGATCTCCTGCATTAATGGGTCCATCAATTTAGGTGTTCTTTAATTATTCTAATTGTACACCTTGCAGCTGGAAAGTGACTTTATTAGGACTTGTAGCTAGGTAGTCAAACTTTCACAGAGAAGAAATAGCAGTGGATAATACTGAGTTTTATCTACTTTGTCATCACACCTTGAATTGTTCAATAATTCTTTTTTTTTTTTTCTTTATTATGAGCTAATTTGCCTGTGTGACATGGTGGCAAAAATGAATAGGGATGCAGTGATGGGCCAATGCAGAGGCCAAGAAGCTATATGGTACTTTAGAGAAATATGTGCTGGTAAAATAAAGTTGATGGTTTTGTTCGTGTTTAACCCCTCACCCTGGTACCATCAATAGATTGAAGACATCATTTGTATCTGCAAGTGTTTGTTTAATTAAGACCTCCTAAAAATCTTTGCTATTGATTCATTCCATTATCTTATTGATTAACTGCACTGGATCATGTACTTGCTCTTTAGTGGAAGGCAACAGTTTCAGCCTGCTGTCATTTACCCACAGATGTGAACAGTAAGCAATGTTCAGCATCCATGTCTGCCAAAGTGCCTTGTGTTTTAATGAAGTACTGGCTGCAATTCCCTGTATTACATGAGAAAAGCCAGTTGTCTCCTGCTGGTGGTGTGACCAAGCATAAAGGTTTTCTTCCAGTTATTCATAAAGCAGCTGCTTACCGGGGAATGTTAGCAAGTTGTGCTTTGCATTTCTATGTTAAAATCTAGACGTTTGAGTCAGAGCAGCAAATTAACACGGATGACCTGCATATTTCACTTCCATGCTTTTGTATTTTTGTTTTTCCGTACTGGAAAATAATGTAAACCAGGATTTTTTTATAGTACGATGTCATACTTGTACCTTGCAGCTTCACCTTGTGGAGTTTGCTGCATGACCTGGTATTAATATATGTGTATATCTGATAAAAGCCTCCCCCACTGCCTCTCTGAAGGTTTTTCTCAGGAAAATAATTCAGTAACAACATTCTGACTGCTCAGGAATTGGACTGTCTGGCTACATTTGTGCAGCCGCAAGTGCCCTTGTTTGTCAGCTCTTTGTCATCTTTTTTGTAGAGAAAAGTCCCTTCCTTATACCAGTGTGATGGCAATGTGGCATGTAGTACCTTATTTTACATTCCAGAAATGAGTTTCTGTGTTGGAAGTGGGAATCTGACAACTCAGACCTGCAGGGACCAGCTGCCACAAGGTCACACAAGTGTAATGTACCCGTCTGCTTGCCCACCGCTAGGTAGGCTGAGTGCTGGATTGAGAAATGCTCATGCTGCCTCTCAGATTTTTAGGGGCTACCATTAGTAGCAAGAAAGAGGTGGTGACTGACAGTAAAATTATGGGTAAGTTTAAAGCAAAGGAAAAAAACTAGCCCTGCATTTTCTCCGTCTGTCTTGACATTTGAGTGACAATCCAGATTGGTCCAGAGTAACTGCCAATATTTCAGTGGAAAATTGTAAAACATTATGCGTGCCATATTGAAGTGTTTCATGGGAAATCGGGCATATATTCTTTATTTTTACATGCAGCCCTTTCTTGACATTTCCAATATACTGTATGTACTGTGTGTGGTCTCCTAGTGAATGCCAGTGGGTTCTTTGTTGCCAGTGTGAAGGGAGGGCTCAGAAACTCCCCCCATGACAAAATCGCTATTTTTTTCCTCCCTTTTTTTATATAAAATGAAAACTTCTCCACTTGGGCTGTTTTAAAATTCTAGCTCAGTTAAGACTCTTGTGTTTAGTTAAGTTTATATATCTGCTGGCATGCTTTGTTCATTTAAGCCAAACCCGCAACTTTACCTTGGCAGAGGCACTGATTTTGTTGGGTTCCCTGCACCCTGTTAAATGAGCTAGTACCAAAACAACATCCAAAGGACAAATGACTATGTTCCGATTACTTTTCAGGGTCTGTGATGGCAGCAATAAGTCCTGACTCAGCCTTTATGATACCTTAGCATGGCAATTTTGAATGCCTCAGGTTATTTGTAACTGCATAAATGCTAAAATTAAATCACAAAGAAAAGTTAAGTTCTTGTTCTTTAAGCCATCTCTGAGAACATACCATACAACTTTTTTTTCCTCTTTTTTTTTTCAGAATCCATTTATGTGCAAATAGTAGATTCTCCTGTTTGCTATCATAAGTAATTATAATATTTATGATATAGGTATGTAATATGTATTATATACGAGTAGTTGTTAGCCAAATTCTGGAATTGTGCAGGACAGGGTAGAAAGGACTACCTTGTTGCAGGAATTGCCTTTGCTTCCCTTCTGGTCCAAAATCATTAATTTCTTCTGTTTATTTAACCCCAGTGACTGCATCACTTTGGGGTTGCTGTTGTGGGAGATCCTGGGAATGTCTCACTTGGCTGGTAATATCCTAGAAGGGTTTGTCTCAGAACAGACCTAGAACTAAATTTCGTATTTGCTGGGGAATCAGAGTAGGAATGCAAATATTCACCTGACAGGTCTATAGAAGACCAAATGACTAAGGTTGCAGACTGCTATAGGCTTTAGCAGCAGAATCGAGGGGGTGGGACAGGACAGGACTTGTTCTTTGGTTTGATAAGTCTTTCTCAATTACACAGTCTTGGCATCTGTGTGGTACTTTTTCTGTTCCATTTCTGGCTTGGATTTTTTGCTTAGCTTCAATCTGCTCCTTTTCTTAGGTTCTGAGCACTTACTGTGATTAGAGAACAGAGCACATACTCAACCAGAATGGATTTTGTCCAGTTCTTTACCAGTAATTGAAATTATGGGAGAAAAGCTCCATGTGTCCCTTCTTATTTCATCTACAGATGAGCTGATTGGACCCACTGTTTGTAAATTACAGTGCAGTGCAGTAAAGTCGCTTTAGATAGTCATACCCTAGATGGCTTTAAATTAACCACAGTTGGGTGCTGGTGAAGCATAGCTATATAGTGTTGGTCACCTTGCTGAGGTCACAGTTTACTTTGCAAGATCAAAGTCATATACTATATACTGCTCACTGTTAGCTAAACTGTTAAGTGTATCCTGGCTAGCTCAGGGATGCTTAGAGGACTGGGATCACAACTTTGGATTGTGAATTAGGCTTTATTAGTTTATATTCACAGAAGTAAAGGACAATATAGTTTCAGCCTGTTTCTGGAAAACAGACTGGTTTTGTTTCTCGCTGTTCTAAAATCCAATTACTTTGTAATCTTAAGTAATTCACCTATATCTCTACAGGAAAATGTAGATAGCAGTAATCAATATTGATATAAAGGGCAGATGTGAGTCTCAGGAAAAATGTCAACATCTGGGATATTTTCTGTAGGGACAAAAAGTCAAGTTCTTAAAAATTTACTGTAACCTTCAATTCAAAAGACACTTTAGCACAGGCTAGTTAAAGTATTTTGGGTTCCAAAGACATACATGAGTTTTGAGAGGTCTTTTGGATATATTTAGCTGAAATTTCCAAAAGGAAGTTAGTTGTTTTGAATATGTTTAAATGAGATTTTTTTACAATTTGAAAATGTCTTTCCAAAATATCTTTGAAATATTTAATAAATTGAAACTGACCTTTTCCACCAACTTTTATGGTTTCAAGAAATTGGGATTTTCTGGGGAAAACATGTTTCATTGAAAAGATCCCAGCTAAATCTATTGAAGATTTATTATTTATCATGAACCAAATCTTGCTTTCTGTACCTACATAAATAGTTAATGAAAGTGCTTCCAAGCGTAAAGCATGAACATTCGGACCAATGTTATAAAGTGCTTTGAGCTGGGAGAAATAGAAGCTGGAACATGGAAGTTACATTATAAGCAGAGTTATTTTTGTTCTGTAGAAAAACTTTTAATTATCGAAAACTTTAAAAAGAAAGTCTTTTTCTTTCCCTTTTGAATCCTACAAGAGTTAATTTCACCTCACAGTACTAATATTTTATTGCAGTTGTCAAAAACTCAATGCAACTGGTTTGATTACTGAGATATAGGTGGAGATCAATTGAACAATTAAGACCTCCAAATAAAATTTCATGAATTGTCAAACTGAGCATGAGCTCCCAGTGGGATGGACTTATTTTTAAAGTTGAAATTGTGGTGCATAATGTCTTTACCAGTTTACAGCTTTGCTGACTGGAGTATACAAAAGTATTTCACAAAGCATGACATCTTGGTCATGGAACTTACTACATTCATATAATAGATATCTGAACTCATTTATCATTATGTAACATCAATTAAAATAGGTTGTTTGGGAAGAAAATAGCACTTGTAATTGCTGAAACTGGCACAAGTGTCTGGAGTGCTTTGAAATCTGAATAGAAAGAAAAGAACACTGTGAAGTAAGGTCTACATTGAAAAACAATGGTAATCCAATATTTTGGGGAAAAAAATGTATAGGGTTAATCTTGCTGGCATATTAATATAATTCCTCCAAAAATTTTCTCTTTACTCTTTGAGATAGGTTAATTCTGAACATGCTTCCTACATAATACTGAACACTATAACACAGTGAATGGGAGTCTTGTCTGAATAAGAACAGCAGAATAAGACTGTATACGTTAATATGAGGTATTGCAAACGGAAAGATGTATGTTTGGAATAAGTAAACTAAAGCTTCATGAAACTTTCTTGTTAAGTATATCTAGTGGAAACATACATGTCAGCTTTCTCAATAGATGGGGACCACCGATAGTAAAGGTAATTAGGCAAAATGTGTCTAAGAACCTAAGTACTTGGGAAGCAATCCTATGCTGAGCTGTTCATTGCTGTCAGTATATTAGCAATTTCCAGGTTAACTTTCATGTGGAATACTGCAGAATAGAACTATCCTAAAATAAATACTTCATATCCACCCATTCATTGACTTCCTATATAACCTGTACAGTTCAAATGCAAATTATGACTATCCTTGTATGTAGCATGTTAGCAAAAAAAATGACATAGAAAACTTCTGCAAATAATATAGTCAGAATTTTAAGGATGTGAGTAGGCTTTTGTTATTTGTTTATACTATTGGTGAACTTGGTCTTCCAGCAGAGAGTTTGGTAGGTCATTCCACACCAATGAGGAAAAAAGTGCACAATAGCATAGCACAATCTAAAAGTAAATAAACAAAAACCTCTGTGGAATTTCTGCTCTGTAAAACATTGTCTTGTGAAGATTTCTTTTTAACTTCTTTTTTCTGCCCTCCATCTGAGCCCAGATATATGCCCTTTAAGGTTTCTTGGAGGCTGTAGCAGGCTAAAACAATCCCTGCTGTGATTGCTGGTACATACACATATGTTGGTTCTGTCCCTTTTGTCCTACAGACAGCAGTGTAGATTTTTCTCAGTCTTTGGTCAGGGCTACCCCAGCAGCCTTCGGTAAGTGGGAGATACTTGCTCTGGAAGAAGAATCCAAAGGTGTGGAAATGCATGTTGATTTTCACTCACCCCGAAAGACTAGGCTATCTGTATTTTTCCCCTTGCAATTACTCCATCTCTCTATAGGTAGGCAGATATCTTTGCACCTGGAAATGAAACAATGAGCAAACCGGTATGAATTGTTTTTGTTTCTTGACCACTTATTGCTAAAACACTGAAGTTTACTTTTAATCTTGTCTATACTTTTACAAAATCCCTAGGGAAAAGGAGCTCATTTATGTACAGCTTAGCCTGAAGCACTTGCGTCACTGTACAATTTTGTATTGCTTGCTTAATAGACCACAAAAGTCAACATCTCTTTGGAAGAACAACTTGTGCTTAAAGTAGTCAGAAATTTCAAGAGATCCTGTTAAGGCAGGATGTTGTGAGAAACCCGGATTTGGAACAAAAACTCTTGTTTCCTAATTATAATGTTAATACTTCAGAAACCTTAAGCCACTCTGTTTTGCTTTATGTCAATAAAGGTTTGGGTTTTCGTCTTTCTTTCTTGCCCATCCTGCTTTGGGAAGTTGGAAGTAAGTCAACCTTTTTAGCTGGAACATAAGAAGGTTTCAGGAAGTAGATGTGAGATTACATCTCTGAAAAGAGACAGACAATCTGCATTTAAAATATCTTTAATGGAATGAGGTCAAAAACTTTAGTTCACAGGTTTATAGAATAAGTGAGGTTGAAAGGGACTTCAAGAGTTCTCTAGGCCAACCTCCTTCTTGAAGCAGTATAATCAGTGTCATCAGATCAGATTGCTCAGGGCTTTAACCAGGTGGAACTTGAAAACCTTCAAGGATGGAGACTGCACAACTTCTTTGGGCAACCTGTTCCACTGCTTGGCTGTCCTCATGGGAAGAAAGTTTTTTCTTATGTTCGGTCAGAATTTCTCTTGTTTCAGTTTATATCTGTTCCCTCTTGTCCTCCTCCTATGCAGCACCCTGAAGAGCCCGGCTCCGACATTTTCTTGCTAACTTCCTCATAGATACTAGGAAGCTGCTGTCAAGTCCCCTTAAAGCTGCTACTTCTCCAGGCTGAACAAGCCCCATGCTCTCAGCATCTCCTCACAGGGCAGGCGCTCCAGCCTCCAACCATCATAGCAGCCCTCTGCTGAACTTGCTTCAGTTGATCAACATCTGTCTTCTATTGGAAGATCTCAAACTGGACACAGTATCTGCTGCCAAGAGAGACTACTGGTTCGTATGCAGCTTGCTGTCTACCAAGACCTTCAGGTCTTTTTCAGCAGACCTATAGCCCAGCCAATCCTATATCATTATTCCTTCCCACATGCAGGACTTTGCATTTTTCTGTGTTGAATTTCATAAGGTTCCTGCTGACCCATTCCTCCAATCTGTATGGGAGCCCTGCCCTTGAGCATATAGACTAGTAGTCATGTCCCCCCATGGTTTGATGTCATCTACCAACTTCATGAGCAGGCAGCCCTTTACCTGCTCCAGATCACTGATGAAGCCATTAAAGGAGAGGTCCTACTACAAACCTCTATGGTACTTAGCTTGCTTACTGACATCCATGTGGAGTGCAAACAATTAACCACTACGCTCTGAACCCCCCAGTCATCAAAGCAATTTTTTTTCACCTTTCCAGGTGTCCATTCAACCTCGGATGATCTTTTTTCCTGCAATGGCTGTTCGTAGGTGCCTATATCAGATGAATCCTGCATTTGGTTACATATACAAAACATTTGGTTGTTCAGTGTCTTAATTAGGTTCTATGTAGGTGAAATGCAATTAAGTCATTAGTCTTACAGGAGCATAGAAGTGATGTGTAGACATATTCATGCCAATTTTTAACTAGCACTTTAAAGTTTTCATGTTTGAAAGATTAAAATAATAGCCATTCTGCATTGCATCCGTGTAGTGTGCAGCATGAGCTCACTTAAAATAATCACTATTAAGAGCCTGCCAACGTATATTTTACATCAGTCTAGATTCAGTGTTCCACAGACCTGGAGTAGGAGTTTTGTTAGGTTCAGTTCTGAACAGTTTTATTTAATATGAGGGATTAAACATTTTTTTTTCCTTAATGTAGACATTAGTTACACAAAAGAGGTATGGTATACCATTGCTCATCTTGATCGCTTTATTCATGTTAACTTCACTAATTTTCATAGGATGAAAATTTCATGTCGTATATGCTCTTACAGAAGTGCGCAGTATACGTTTACACAGGAAATTAAGCACTGAAGCTAATATAAGATTGATGAGAAAAAGCTCATTGTCAGTGTGTCATAGTATTACAAGCTGTATCAGATTCATGCGTCCAGCATTAGGTTTAGAGGAAGTGCATGAAAACCCACGTATGGTTGCCTGGTTTCTTCTTGAACTATCAAGTACAAAGCCACACCTGAGCAATTTTCAGATGAATATAACCCGCCCGATAATATCAAACTCTTGAGTTCTTGTGACAGCCACTGATAAAGCCAGCTGATTTCTAGAATAACACATTGTCCATTCCTTCAGACAATTGAAATTACTGTCCTCACCTGGTCATTTTGAAATGATTCCATTTTATTTCAGGAAAATACATTTCTAATAGCATACAAATTTTTAGCAGTGTCTGTTGCGATGGATAATTTTACTGATTTCAGACAGCAACTAGAGCTTCTAACTTCCTCTTGTAGAAGTCATGAATTGTTCTATGTATACATTCATGTTGATATTACATATGTGTTTCATTCCACAGGTTGCTAAACATTCCAGGCCTACTTATGCAGGCTATATGGATCTCTGTGTAAGAGAATCAGTAATTCTGTTGAGACCCATGCACGTTGAACAACTTTGATGAGTCAGAACCAGAGTATATAAAATTTTGTGGGAATGAGTTAACAGTTTACTGAGGTGCAGGGTTGATAAGATACCTAAGTATGCCTAAGTAAAATGTCTTGACTTTATTTTAATCTTGAATTTTCCATCAAAAAAATCTTTCTGTAATTGTACTTCCACTGTTTTTGAAGGGGAAAAGCAATATCAGCTTTTAAAAGACGGCATGACCAAGCTTCTCAATGTATAGGTATAATTGGTCTAGGCAGCTTGTCTGTTCAGCTGGTTGTTGTGGAAAATCTACATGTTACCATCTTCCTAGAAGATAGCAATCTGAACTGCAGTTAATCTGCTAGATTTTTGCTGTAATCGATATCACTATCGTGTCATGAAATAAGTGGATGATTAATCTGATTGACATTAACCCCCTTCTGCACATACTAATACCTTTTGATTATTCTTAATGTGAATATATAAGATTCTTCACAAGCCTACCAAATATTTGATGAAAATATTTTTTTAGAACTGAGTTGTTTCTGTTGGTTTTACATTGTTTGTTTTCTGTTTTAGCATCACCATCATACAGGTTAATTTGAAAATTGTACTTTGGAAGACTATCATATATCAATTTAATTTCTTCATTGAATTTATACCATACTACACTTGCTCATTCTTTAGGAGAATGTGTATTTTGATTAATTTAGTTCTCTGACATTTTCCTTTTATTCCTAAATAGCAAGCTTGTTCACTGATGATTACAAACCTAGTAATTGCTGAGTATATAGTGTCACTTACCGTTTCCTACCTTGAAGTCTCTCCTCCACTGTAAAAGAGAGTAGTTTGCTATTACAGTGATCTGTTTCCCAGCCATTTTGACTCTTGAAAGATGTAACATTTCTCCCATCATTCCCGCAGTTTAGCAAGGATGTCTGATCAGCTCAAAGTATGTAGTGTTTCCAGTCCTCCTTTCTTGGTGAAAATAAAGTGCTGAATGAAACAGATACGAAATAAACTCTTTGATTGATACAAAGTACAGACAAGAACACTGGGTAGCAATTAAGAACAGGTTTGAGGGCCTGAAAAAATTATTGAGAGAAGGTTAGGAAGAGTAAGTAGTAGATAACCAGAGATAAAAACAGGTAAAAGATAATGACTGCAACAATGAAGAACAAAACATGGTGGTGTTTGTATGCCATACAAAAGGATGAAGACAAAAACCTTAATTGTAGAAGTTGTAGCTAAATTCTAGCTGTAGAAAGGCAAAAATTGTGCTTTAATGAGCTGCCTGATGCTCAGATTATTACAGGTGACCAAACCCCCACCATTTTATAATCGACTGAGCGAATCATGGAGAAATTCAAGGGGCAGTGAAAGTGCTCAGGTACAACAAAGCAGCAAGTGTTGAAAACATTTCTGCTGAATTATTAAAAGTAGCAAAGGGTAAGTTTTGTTTAAAGACTTTAAGTGAAGGTATGAAGACTTTTAAAGGTACAATTTGGAGATGTAAAATAAATTTAAACAGGTGAAAACTGAGTTGTAACTGAAAAAAGAAGAGCATGTGGAGTATCACTGCATCTCAGTCCTTATGACAGCCCATAGGATTCTCTTGGTGATACTAATCTATAAGCTTGCTTACTACTTGGCAGATACAGTAAGAAAATATCAACAAGCCTATTAAAAAAAAATATATGTCCACTATGAATAAAGTCTTTTTATTGTTTCATATCAGTGTGGAGCTTGGGAAAAGCATACACAAATTATCTCCACCAGCTTTTGGACAGCTTATGATGTTGTTTTTGTAAAGAAATGTAGGCAGACAAAAATGGCAAGAAAAATGTCATCCAGATCGGTAAAAATGAAACTAGTTTTATCATGTAAGGCATCATAAGCACCCAGACAAGCTTACAAACAGTTCATAATGATAATCATGCTAAATAGTTTCTGTACCTAGAAGCATTAAGTACTAATAGCAACTTAAGGAGAAGAAAATAAGGCACAATCCAAGCAACAATGTGTGTTTGCCTCTCACTTTTCTCTTTTGAGAAGTTTTAGTTTCAATTACCAAGGTAAAACAAGCTGAAAATATGCAAAGCTAATTAAAAGGAAAACAAAAAAACCTGTTGTTTTACATCTGTTTGAGGCCTCAGCACTTATGGTAAAGGAAGTTGAGCAACCCTGTGGAATAAAATATTAAGGCACGTTTTTTTGGGTGGACCAGAGAATGATTGATGTACTAAAACATAATAAGGAACAGTGGGAGATTGGTAAAGAAGCAAGTCTATGAACATGAAACCAAGCATATTTGAGGCCAGAAGAGGTAGCAAAAAGGCCAAAGAGACCAGCTAAATGTCTTTTGGAAGCTCATTCTTTTGGGGCTTGATCTTATGCCAACCAAAGAGAAGAAGGAGTAGTAATTGAATGAGTCCTAAGATACTTAATATGAATTACAGTAATAGACAAAAGATACTGCTGACATAAAATGGAGCAAATTATGAGTACAGCTGAGGACCTTTAGGGTTCATAGGGCCTAGCAGATTTTTTTAATTTCTGGTAATTCCTATAACAACAAGCGAAATTTTTATTATGGATCATATATAATAACTTTTTTTCACCAACAATTAATTAAATCCATTATCTACATTATTATAGGATACATGGAAGGGGGGATTTATAGAGGACTTTATAGCAGATATGACTTATTTGGTCATTCCAAGAATCTGGGATCAAGTTTGGAAGCAAATTTCCTGCTCAAATTTCTCTTCTAGGCTGCTGTACTCTAGCCCCTTGAAAGCTGCCTGTTATTTCCTACTCATTTGTTATAGTATCCTGTTCTTGGCAATATGCCTACTATTTAAGGTTACTTTCATTAATCAGCCATAAGTTAATTTCTTTGCAGGCAGAATCTCTGATCTCATTATGTTGTCTTTAAAGCTGAAGGCCTGAGGTGTTGGTTTTTTTTACTTTGATATCACTGTAAAAAGATATCCTTAAGTTAAAGGACTCTGTCTCTGGGGAGTCATTTGGTAGTCTTTGAAAGAGTGACAGTTTGGGCAGTCGTAAAGCAATATTCACTTTTTTATTTAAAAGTTACAAAATTCAGTGACTGATGCAGCTGTGGAATGTGGATCATGTCCTTAAAATAACCTGTGCTCCATGGATTACCTTGCAATGCTACATAGAAGAATTATTCTCACAGGCTGCCTGGTCTCAGGGCTAAACACACAATCAAGTCAGTGATAACGTGACAAAATCATTTTTCCTGCCCTGTGACATGCAATTCTTTTTCTAGGAGTTAAGTGCATATTTTAGCTAATAGCTATGACTCTCCTTGTTGTACTCCTTTCTGATTTTTTTTTATAGCAGCCAACGTGTTTAAAAGTTTACATACTGATCCGTGACTCCTGTGTAGTACATTTATGCTTTGAGATGTTTCTTTTCAGTACAGGCTGATCACTTTTTTCTTTTTTTCCTTTTTCTTTTTTCCTTTTTTTTTTTTTAAGATAGATGGCGATTACCAGTACATGGGAACCACAGTCACACTTGATATGTTGCATATACTATGAGTTTAATGTTTTTTCCATTGCACTTCATTTCCCTAATGCTACCTGAGGTATTTTGAGACATATGCATCCCTGTCTTCTGTCTTTCAGAGTTACCTTCAACTTGAGCAATAAGATCTGGGTGCTTTTTAGAGCATTAAATCTGGTGAGTGGAAATTTGTCACAATGTCTTTCAGGACGACCAGGTGTATGTCAGAGAGTGGGAAAGTTGCTCCACAGGTAACTCAAATCTCTGTGAGCAAGCCTAGTACATGAAGAAGCCATTTGTATCCCACTGAGTCCTATAATACTGAGAACATTGCTGAGATTTACACAAGTCCAATCTATGCAACTGATAAGATGGCTGCAGCAGGGTAGCAACCGTATGACCTGAATCACTGTTTCTCATGCCTCAGGGGTTGTGGCACTAGTGCGGTTTGGGGTTTTTTATTTGTTTTGGTTTAGCTGGGTCAAAGCTGCCGTGAAGGGTGCATTTTATTAAACTAGGCAGCTGGAAAGTGGTTAGGTGGAAGAGCCCAGGAAAGGAAGCCACGTTGCCTCTTGGGTATGGAGTGGAAACACTGGGTCAAGGGTAATATATTGGCAAAGGTCCTGAATGCCTGTTTCCGTATCTTACTTAGGGTTGCCCCAATGCTTTTAGACAGAATTGTTGTCAATGGTATTGATTAGATGTTCCGATAATCTAGCAAGCTTCCTGATGTGTTAAATTTCCTTCTTTCACGTGACATTAAGTGTGGAAGAAGTATATGTAACTGCAGAAGTAACTCTCAGTGGACACCACTGAAGTATGACTGCTTGTTATCAATTGTGCTGCGCATGCCAATTCCAATTAGTTATTTGCCAATCACTTTTAACACTTTCTAGCAATTCAGTGTACCCCTACTAATATACTATGTACTTCTAGAGTTTTAATTTATGTTTTTATCAGAAGAGATTACACAAAAAGTTTTCTTTTCATCAGATAAAAGAAGTCTGAATTAAATTTCTGCTTCACTTACGGCATACATTCTAAAAAGTGTATATTCAAACTCAAAAGTGGGCAAAGAAAATATGGACTCCGGCATAGCAAAATTTTGTATTTAAAGCAATTTGGCGGAATGGGAGCAAATGTAACATTTGAACTTAGAAGTTAAAATTTGAAATGCAACTTGGAAGAAAACCTAACTTCACTTAAGCTTCTGATTTCTTTTGCATAGTTGTTTGATAGTTGTTTTATGAACAAATTCTTACTATGGAAAATATTATCAAGTTTTCAATCTACTTTAGCTTGTGCTTTGAAACAGTTACAATGTGAGAGAAGGGTGTGATTTTCAAGACTTCTTCCTTTTTATTGGTGTGCACGCATGTACAGTAACAACTTCCAGATTCCCCATTTTCCATCACCATGAGTACAGAAGAGCTGTTACTGCAGGCAAAATCAGATGTCCTTGCTACTTTTGTCTAAAGGGTCTTGTGTGATGTCCCACCTAATCAACAGCTCCTCCCTTGCTGCCATAAAGAGGAACAGTTGTGGGGCAGCCTGTGAGCCTTGTTGCAGCCCACGAGACAGCGCCTGAAATGCCCGTCATTCAAAATAAGACCTATTACAGCAAGAAATGGGTTAATGATTGTATCTTTACTTCAGCAAATACACAATAAAGAGGTAGATTAGTAGAGATGAAAAATTTATTGCAAAACTGCCACGGTATTATGAAAAACAAAATGATTTCATTGAGCAGTAGTTCTGTTACCATAATCCTAACGATAAACTCCGTTACAATAATAATAGGAGAAAAACTAATTGCAGCAAGGACAGGACAAATCTTTTTTAATCCTCGTTGTCATCTCAACTAAATCCAAACCTATTTGTATTAACCTTTGCTGACAGAGTCACATGATGGACATAATTTCTTGTAATTTACCAGCAGTAGATCTAACCTTTCTTCATCAAATATTCATAAAGGCATGATTCTCAATGATTTTCTGTCTCTTTTCATATTTACAGCTTGTTGTCTTCTTCCTTTTTACTATAATTTGAACACAATTGAAGTCAGATGGAATTAAAGTTAAATTGCTTTAGTGGCTACAGTACCTGAAAGCAAAGAATAACTAATTTAAATTTCTTACAAGTAGAGATACTGCTGTACTCTGATGTGACTGCATTAAACAGTCCAAATGTCCTTGCTTTTTGAGGGGGAAAAAACCCAACCCGGATTAAATGGCATCAGTTCTTGTCACTTGCATAACTGTTTAAAGTGTGTGTGTGTGGTGTATCTGCATAAAAACACACATGGAATTGAAAGTATGTAGTTTTACTAGATCCCTGGACAGTGTATTTGAGTCACGAAAAGAAATGCTGTGGGCTTGATTCCGTATTTAGATGTAAATAAGAATAACCATCGAACTCAATTCAATTATGCTAGTGTAAAACTTCTATAAAAGGTTGAAGATAAATCAATTTCATTAAGGCAGTGTAGAACTGTTATGAGACTTGGGCTATGCAACTTTTTCCATCAAAGAAGCTTAAATCTGAAATATAATTATGTAGTAACTGTAGAATGACCACACTTCCCAGTGGATTTTTTTTAATGAGGAAATAAGACTCTTTTAATGCAAATATAAGGTATAGTGGCAAATATTAAACAGAAATTTATATACTTAAAATATTATAACGTGAGACATTCTCAGAAATACTTTAGACTGGTATATTTGAATTTAAGATGACTAGGTAATTGTTGCAAACATTCTTTGCATTATGCTATGAAGAGAAACTGCCTGTGAGTAGCTCTAGTAGACAGTTTGGTATCACCATGCTCATTTTCACAGAATAGATTGTGGGCAGGTGGAAACAATATAAATGATTTAAAATAAGCATAGCTTTAAAATGCAGTGCTTTTTAAGTAAGCATAAAATGTGATGCTTACTTTGTCTTCATCACTTTGTTGTCCAGTTCCGGGTGCACACCAGCCAGTAACTGAACTGTTAGGACCTTGCTTAACATTTTTCAGGTATGGCTGTCATTCTTTTTGTGAGCAATCCCTACTGTCTAACGCGATGTGCTGCTGAGAACCTTCAACTCCCGTTTTCACCACTGAGAACTGAATGTTCAGCACCTTCTAGCGTTAAATCTCTAGAGAACAGAGGATTCTAGCAGCTCCTAAGTAGTGAGATATTGCTGCAAATTAATGAAGAAAACATCTTAGATATGTTTGTCATGACTTTTAGTTCTGTGGAAAAGTAGAGAGGGTTCTGTTTGTGCCAGGTTCCTGTATAGCAATGATCAGTTGAGGATTACTGATGAAAAACACTTGTTTCTTTCCTCAAATGCGTTGTCATCTATGAAGGAGTGGATGACGAGGCATTAACGGACAGAGCGCTTTCTGAATTTTGAAGGGTGTGTTTTAAATTCATTTCATCACAGAATCACATTTCTGGAACTTTTGCAGGTATGCTAAGCACACCTGTAATCTGTATTTCCTTTCGCTTTTCAGTGTGCTTTTTTCTTTGCCTAGGGCATCCTTTGTAGGGTTGGATTTGGATTTGAAAGTGCATGGCCCGTTATTGCCAAATTAAGAGAGATAATTGAATGGTGAGAAGAAATACATAGTAGTAGGCTGATGGGAGGGAAGCTTGTCCAGCGGATTAGGCACCATACTAAGATCAGTGAAGTTAATTCAGTTCTTGACTAGCACTGATTTCCCATACATTGAGAGCACATTGCTGTGACACCAGGAACGAAGTGTGGGGTGTTTGGATGGAGCAGTGATGAAGGCATAGAACGTAGTTAAATATGCACTAGAAGCAGATGAGGTTACAGGTAAATACTACATACTGAAGTTGATGTGCTTTTATTACGACATGAAGTCTTCATTTTATATTTGGTATATTTAAAGTTA
>VYZV01043384.1:12331-32751 GCA_013401275.1 Pandion haliaetus | reverse complement strand
TGCACATCTAATGGACACTATCACCAATATAACTGACTTGTTATGGCTAATAATATCTATAGTTTCGTAGCACTATTACCTTTATTAACTGCATTTACTGAATGATACTGAACCCCCACAAAAGTAAGTCCTGAGAGAGCTTTTCTAAAACAAGAAAACAGAAACAAAATGGCCTATTGCCCGTTCTGGCAGGATGCCTTAAAATGATAAAGTATAAATATTTTGCAGTTTTCCGTATGTTGTTTCTAGTGAAGTGATACATGCAAAATATAATAAATTAAAGATTTTAGCTTATAATTGGTTTACTGTATAGACAAAATTTAAGAATAGCAGATAATGTATTTATAACACAAAACTCAGGATTAACTTGTGTTTAGAAAAATGATAAAAATTATTAACTCTGTCAGATTATTACTTTATCTACACTATGTCTCTTGGAGCATCTAGAATCCAACCAGATGTCTTGAATTAATTTGAGTAGACAGGAGTGATAAACTTTCAAAGATCTGCTGACCTTGTAGTAGCTATCACAAATTGCTGCACCTGAAGTTCTTAATCCCTTTGCCTTTATGGATAATTTTATCTTTGGCTAAAGGTCAAAATTAGTCAATTCGATAAGCAATTTAAAATTAAAAGCTATAGTAATAGTTCAGTAGAGTTCTGTCATTCTGCTGCGTAAAGTGATTAAATATATGTAATCATGTGATTAAATTTTCCACTTACTGGTCTTCATGTGTTAAAGGATTCTGAAAGTACCCCATGCCATTGTCAGAATAGTGTACATAAGTGCTTTTTTTTTACATAGATACACTGATGCTTGTAAGTTTTGGGCTGTGTTTGTTTTTAAACAGATTATTTTTCACGGGTCTTACCTCAGAAGCCTTAACTGTGACTTAATGCAATACTTGTTCTGAAGCAACAAGATAATTTTTAAAAATGGAGGTATTCATCTTTTCATGCGTGTTGAACTCAGGGTTCTCAATACTTCCAATAGAATACTCTACAGGGTTTACTTTATTATACTGGTTTATATCACACAATTGCCTAAACACTACTGTTACACAGTATGAATATAACAGTATCAGCTCAAATGATACTTTTAAAGATAAATTTACTCACAATTAACTACACTAGGAAAGCTAAAATAAAATTTTTAAAAAGCAAATTTTGTGCGGTAATTTTTTAGTGTAAATAAGGAACTGTATCTTATTGCTAGTAATGCTCAGTGTATAAATCTTGAAAGTAAAACCTAATTGCTGAATGCATAGAGTGGAAAAAATCTGCCAGATTTGTTCGTGTGTATACCTTTTTGCAAGGGGAAAAGTCAGGAACAGGAATCAGATTTTACAGTTAAAAATGAATCTAATCAAATTTGATTTAAATAAATTGTTTATTAGAGGATTGTGAAAAAAAAATTTACTTGAATTTGAACTCACATTTATCTCATGGTGAAACACATACGGGATTTATATTAGCCCAAGTTTTCCAGGGGAAGCTTAGTCCTTACTGTGAGGGTCTGTGTGCAGGCAAGGACCCATGTGTTGAGAATCAAACAGTGCAACTCAGTTGTAAAGTACAACTTTAGTTGGAGAGATAAGATCAGGAAGACTTCTTTAGCTTGGCTGCACTTTTACATATTCTGCCATATTGAGATTGTTGAATGAACTGAATTTATTCCATATTTAATATGGAATGTAATTTCCTGGGAATGACTTTCTTTGACTAACTGGGTGGCAAAGTTCCATGAACTTGGACAATGTAAATTATTTATATAAAGAATATATTACTAGAAGAGAAGGTGAACTAAAAAAACAATTCCAGGGGTGGGGGAGTGGGGGAGAGAGGAAAGAAGGGTTGAGCTGCTTTAATAAAAAATAGTGATCAAGGATCACAAGTAATCATTAATGTTTTAAAAGATCAGCTGAACAGTTTCCTGAAGACAAAGATTGAGACAGTGAAAGTCTCCAGAGACCCTTTATTATTACAACTACTTTTTAAAAATATTTTAATACATTCAAGAAAAAAATAATAATCCTGAGTTCCCCTTCGTATGCTTCATTTTGTGAAAAGTTATTTTCAAATCTTTGACCCAAGAAAAGGAATTACAACTCCTGCTGTACACATAAGATTGCTTCAAGCACAAAGTGCCTGAATCTCCAGATTTTCTCGTTGGAATCTGTTTAATCAATTGCTCAGATCCAGCATACTAGTGCATGCTCATACGTGTTTCAAGGTATAATACAAGCTTCAGTACAAGTTGATGAGGTGACAGTGGTTTAGCCTCAAAAGAGATCTTTGAGTTTCAGCTCGCTGTGCCTTTCCACTTGGCCTAAATCCCTTGATCTGCTCTTACCTGGGCTGCTACAGAGAAGCACAAGAGTGTACTTACTAGGAGGGCTGAGGACACTGCATTTGAGGCATCTGCAGCCTTCTCCAGCCCAAAGACTTTAGGAAGAAAACTCGGTGTTCCCTGTAGTAGGCTGGAACAGGAACAACAGGGACAGTAATATATGAAAGGAACCTTTGTAACACTGACAATATGCACAGTAAAAGCATTCAAAAGCACGCTACGGGTTAAAAGAAAGTTTTGTACGTCAGAAGCTAGGGCAAAGAAACAAACCTATCAGGCCTAAACAATGACTCCTACCAACTTTTTTCTTGTGTTCATATATTCGCTTCTATTCAGGTTTCCTTACTGTGCCCTTTACTGATGGTTGAGTGCTTGGCATAAGCCCTGCCAGCACATTAAAATCTGTGAGGGAGCAACACTGAGCCTGTCTGTCAGAAATCCTGCTTCTTCAATGCCCTAGGCAGGTAATGAGCGAGTCTGATAGCTGCCCAAGCAGCACAGGCACAAATTAATGATTACCTTGTCCAGTTTCTGGCCATTCCAACACTTCCCTGTGCAGCTGCTGGATGCTGTCCAGTCAGCAGTTTTCCAGTCCAAGAAGCTGTGGGTAGCTATGAAGAAGCATAAATCACAGCTATCTGTCCTTGGCTTGTGCAATAACAGCGCATGGTCAAAAACCAGTCAAAGATAAAAGAAACCCAGGAATTTGGCAATGCTATTTACACTAGTGTTATGACATCTCTGCTGTTTGTAAGGGCACTTGGCTAAACTTGCTGTACATTTTTGGGTAGCAGGTATTTTATTCATATTAATGAGCCAAGATTATGCTGTATGGAGATCTACTGTACCAAAAAAAATTATATTGTGGTGTCTGTTAATTAATATTATTCCAGCTACTAATTTAATGGCTGTTTCTTTGATATAATCTGCCCACATTCTTAACTGATGATGCGTAACAGGTCCAACCCATTTGTCATGACTGATGACGTCAGGGGCTTCTTAATAGTAACAAACATCAGCTATTAGATTTGAACCCCTGTCCTCCACTTGCATTTTGTGGAAGGTTCTTTAAACTCGAGGCTTCAGTGGGGAAGGAAAAAGCCCTCCCAAAGTAATATGAAGATGGATGCAACCTGTACTGTTCGGTCTGCTCTTTTCCCTTAATCTTCTTTATCACTGTGCTGTCAGAATATGTTTAATATCATGTAAATTCTGATCTAAGAGAATTAGATTAGTTCCATATCCAGTGAATGATTTCAGTGCTTTGGAATAGTGAAGTCTTTATCTTGTAGAATTAAGTTGCTGGCCCAGCATACCATTACCTTCAGATTATTAATGCAAATTTAAGTACATCAGCACAGTATTTAATATAATGGGGCCTAGCCTTATTCAAAATGCCTGGGACCTTGATGAAGAAAGATGTCAAACAAAAAGAGCCTGGTAGTCACTGGCAATGGCATATCTTTTAAGTTTACATGCTCCTACACACTAAATCAGTTTGTTACTTACCGACTGCTGGATCTGGCAAAGTTGGCTTTAGAGAGAAGCAAGGTAAGGGGTCAGCTGTCCCAACAATTCCTGGCATACATCAGGATGGTAAACAAATGGCTTTGTTTACCCAAGCTAATGGGCATGCACATATGTTTTCCTATACCCTCACATAGGGAGGGCATAGTCCATAGGTACAAGGATTTTGTCAGGAAGAAGCTTAAGCTCCACCATCCATTTCCATTTGCTGCTCCCGCTAAGGGACATTCACATTCCCACTGCAATGCTGTGGCTCATCTGAAGACCCAGGAAGAGGGCGGTGTTGCACAGAGCATATCAGTAATGTCAGCACCATGACCGGGCAACAGAGGAGGGGAATTAAAGGAAGGCAAGTGGTTTAAGATTTACAGTCTTCCGTTAAGTCTTCACCTTAATCCTTACTATATTCTTGCCCACTTAATAGGATAGCTTTGGGTGTGGGGAAGAAATCTTCAGAAGTGACATAAACTGGAGTTTTGACCTGTGCCAAATACAGCAATATGGCATAACTTTGGCAGAGATGATTTCTAAACCTGAAAATTACTGGAGTGCTATAACAATGAAATAAAAGATGAAAAGGTTTACAGCTGCTGTATATCAGATTCAAAGTGTGCATTTCAAACATGCCAGTAAGAAATATGAAAACATCGGTTGCACAAAGCTGAGTTATCAGATCAATGCAGCTGAAAACTGAGAATCAAATATGACAGACATATGGACGTACATTTTTTGTGGCTGAAGGAATCATTTCTAGGATAGAGAAATAGAATATAAACTAGTCGTATGATATACCAAGGATCTACAATCTCTGGAAGCATATTTTTCCTATATGCCTGTTCATCTGAGGTGCTAGCTGAGAGTAAAATCAGAGATTATCATGGTTGATTGACTAGAATCAGAACAGGGTTTAGCAGTTACAAATGCCAGAAATACAAGAGCTTAGCTATTTGTACATACACGTTTTTTGGACATTCAGGGAACATCTAATACCAAATAAAATTAGCTCCGAGGTCATGCATCAGCCTGGAGATGATGATGTTAGTGGTTTTCATGAATACAAGGTCACAATATTTTAAGGAGATCGTCTACCACCAAACGTAGTTTGGTGGAACCCAGTAATATGTAACCTACAACTCCACTGAATATATGTCCAGTCTTGCTGATAATTAAATCTTACACAATTATACTACTACTTATAAAATGACCTGCACTAACAGAAGAAGTGAAATACAATAAAGCAGTTAGTTTGCTCTGACTGCTGCAAGTAATGCTGAACAGTTTGGATTTGATCTATGCCTACCTTGTAAACAAACAGTTATTTTTGTTACTTATTCAGGTCGGGGAATAGATTGATTTCATATAGATGCTCAATTTGCTGTTATTTTTTCTCAAACCTATGTCCAGAGATCTCTCAAATTTTACTGTGCCGCTGCTCTATGTGATGACATTTGAACAAAGTTTTCTCAGGTAAACATACACAGCCAGGACCCAAGAGTGAAAAGATGATGGAAAAAGGCAGTAGGAGCCACCTCACACTGACCCCAGCACTGACAAGTTTGATCCTGAAGATCAATACTAAGAAAAAGAACTACACAGAATATAGACACATCTCCAAATATCATTACAGATAATTCTTGAAAGGAAGGACCTAACAGCAAGTCTCCAGAGAAAAAACATTTGGGTCCTGCCTTGCTTCAGGAGGCAGGATGCACGGACAGCAGAACCTCTGAAGGAGGGAGCAGCCTTGTATCCTATATTAGCACCAGAGGCCTGTTGTGTCACTTTAAGCACCTGACATTCCAAAAGAAGTAAAAAATAACATGAATATTGAATTATTAGCAACTGAAAAGAAGAACTTTACTCCCCTAAGACTCTACAGTAATACTGCCATCATTTAAATATCAGCTGTCTAGCAGATGTGATATCTGGACTACACTCTGTTAGAAGAGGCCTCATAAGCTTTGGTGTGACTTTGTGTACTCTGTTCTCCTGCGTGACACTGCAAGACCCAGTAAAAGCAGAAGGTTTGATCAGAATATGTGAGGAATCCAGAAGGAGAACAATTTCCCTACACAAAGATGCCTTGGACTCCAAAGTCAATTTTGATGACACGTTTTGGAGAGCAGTCCTATAATCACAGTTTGACAGATACAGCCAGAACACACTCTCTGAAGAGGACCTATGTTCTCTGCTCATCAACTACTTCCAGGAGGATTCAGTAGCACATGGAAAAAGAGGAGATAAAAGATACTTCCTCCAACAGTAATTGTTCTTTGAGATGTTATGTTTAGAATGGATTCCAGAATCTGCTCCCCAGTTGTAGACAGTAAGGGAAAACCAGAAGATTTTAGCTTTCCAGACTTCTGTATCTTTACACAGAAGCAGAAACTGGCACAGAGTACTTTTGTGTGCCTGAGTTGCTGTACCAGTGTCTCCAGGCTTGCTCAGATGAGGGACAGAGATCCTGTATAGTAGAAATCATATTGGTAGCAAGATCTTCAACCACTATAGCTTTTCTAATGTAAATGATGATTAAAAATGTGGAGCATGAGGCAACATATTTTCAAGAGGAAAATGGGATACTAGAAATCATCTGCAATAGCTAAGGCAAACACAGCATCTATTCATTTACGATTAGGAAAAGGCAATGGTGCACCTGCAAACTTCATTCTGTATTTGACCAGTTATTACTGAAGGAATCCAAGTATAGAGAAAAACTGTGAATAGATTTCAGATTTTATTTGCTTTGCCAGAGACATCCTGAATAGCAAAGACCTGATGCAGCAAATATCCCCTGAAGGGTGGTGCAAAGATAGATTTAATGATGTTTGCATGATAGCTTGGTATTAAAATAAAGATAAAAATAAAGCAGAATAATAGCCACACTTTGAAAAAAAAAAATTCTTTTAGTATGCAAAGTGTCTAAGCCCATAAAGTACCAAAACATTTGTTTTCTTATAGGTGTCTATGAGTAAACGGGGTACCACTTTCAGAAAACAATGACAATGTTAAGGTCTCCTAAAGAAATTACTATTTCCATTCCGTCATACATTGAATTATTTATATTTTCCTTTTTAAAATTAACTTAAAGTGGAAGGAGATTAAAACCCCAGTTGCAATATTTCTGTCACTGTAGAGGCAGTGTGTTACTGTGAAGCAAATTGTATGTTAAGTTTGATAAATCTGTGGCCAAGGCCACTTCAGGCAAAATTAAAATGGAAAGCCACAAGGATGTTTTCTGGACAACAGTAATCCCAGATTATGCCTGTCTGCTCAAAGTTATACAGGAAAGCTTACAGGTATAAGGTGTATGAAAAAATATCTTGTTGAAAAGTCATTCGTGCTGCTGATCTTTCAAGATGATAAATGCACTGCTTTCAGTTTCAATAAGGACATTTTAGAGAAAAGAAGAAAAAGAAGGAGGAGGAGAATGAAATCACAGAGGAACATTTTAAGTGAACAGACATTCCAATATGATTTTTTCAGACAGATGTTAATTTTTCATTTTATGACTACTTTCTTTCTGGAAAAGTTTATGTCAGTTTCATACATATAGAGGCTGGGAAGGGTTAGTGTTAGGTGGGAAACATTTATAGACGGAGCCTTTTTTTAATAGGCAGCAAATTACTGCAGTATGTTATCCAAAGGTTCTCAAATTTAAATGCAAGTGCACAGACACAACACAGGAGGACTTACAAAAACAAGGTGCTGTAACACAGTTTAACTTTTCTAGGTAGGCTCGATGTGTAAACCCCCTTATATTTAGGGTCAGAGTAATGGATATATTGAGATTTGGTTGTAGATTCTTTGTCTTTCTAAGTTTTCTCTTTTTGCTCCATTTGCTAGACATCTTGAAACATTAGCATCATCAGCAGAAAACAGATCAGTCAATCAGCTTTAGAGAGCAAATGCAGAGATACCGGAGGAAGTAAACTTAGGGACAAAGTCTACTGCTCCTCCATTTTTCCAGATATTACAGAAATGTGGTTATGTGCCATTTATAGTCAATCTTGTTGCTATGCAAGCTACTGGAAATGACTGTAATCGTTGTGCCATTGTGTAAAGGTAGGGAATATTTTTTTCTTTGGTGACTTGAAAGCAACAGTTAGACGTAAATTTTTTTTTTTCACGGGATATTATTGACAAAGGTGAGGAAACACCAAGTCTTAGCCCATGAAAACTAATATTTTAGGTTTGGAAGATGAATGATAAGACAAGGAATCCCAAAGCTCTTCACACAGGAAGACAGAATATTGCCTACTCTCAAAACATTCTTACTCTATGGATTTCACTGAAAGCTCCTCTTAAATCATTATTAAAATGACTAGAATGCAATACTTCTAGGAAAACAGTGAGAACAATCCTAGACATGTTACCAAAATATTGAAAAAACACAAAGAGCAAAAATGAATTGGATGCACTGTTTCATCCTAAGCAATGTGTTTATAGAGAAAATTGTTCATTATGTCAAAACAAAAAACAGTAATTAAAAAATATAAATATATGCATAAATGTATTAGCAAACAAGGTAGTCTTGTAAACATTAACTGAAGAAGTGCACCCATTTTTTGTCACACTAGAAAGAGCGCTCTACATTTCTATAATCTTCCAGTTAGGTTGTTGAGAAATATATATGCTACAAGCTTGTAATTTGAAACCCATATCAAATTACTTCAATAATGGAAGCTCTGCATGCATCAAAACCAAAAGTACCATCATTAAAGGTGCTTAAACATATTCTAAACAGAAATTTGCATTTCTGAGTATTAAAACCTGTGCAAAAGCACACAGAGCAAAAAATGTAGGAGATTCCTACGGAAGTCTTAGCTTTAGGCTACTTTTCTCCCCATTTATCTTGAGAATGAGGCAGCTAGCTAGAGGTGTGAAGCAGGCCCTGTCTCTTCCTGCTTATATAGCTGTTGCTTTTTTTTTCTTTTGTGAAGTTTTAACCTGACATTTCAATCTAAGTAAATCACACCAAGAACAGAGGAGAGACTTTTTTCAAATGCCTGTATCTTGCACAAATCCTTCAGTGTTTTTAAATGACACTACATTTTGTGATAGCTTTTATTTTTTTTCCAGATTTCTTTATTCCATTTCTGTTGCAAGGGGAATTATTCAAGTCTGTGTGGATAAACATAGGTCTAAGTCTCATATGATGTCATACATTCTTCTGGGCAGCTGCAGCTGAGCACATTTCATAACCTTGTTTTAGGTTTGAGTATGAAGAATCAGACACACTCAAGGCTACAAAATTCACCTCAGCCCCAGACAACTGCATTCACTAATTAAGATGTTGTGAATTTTTTTTCCCTTTGAAGTCTGTTATTGTCCTGAACTCTGGCTTGTTATGGTTCAGCTTTAGCCTGTCTTCCTTCCTCTGTATCTATATATTTTAGCTAGATATTATGCAAATTAAGAGATAGCCTGCCACCTGTGTCAGCTGGCAGGTCTACATCTGCTCGTGTAAAAAGCTTAACAGTATATAGCAACGTAGAACATCAGCTTGGGTTTCTACTGGTTGTCATTGTCTGCATTTGTTTCTTCCTCTTTTCAGTGGGGTAACTGACAGGGTCTTAAATTTTCTACTATAAATCTTCCTACAATTTCCATGCTATCGAGGCTTTTTTCCCCTCTATCTCCCCCCAAAATGACAACACCTGTTAACTTTCACTGGACCAGGAAATTTATGAAGTAATCCTTGTAGGACTCGTAGGACGTCTTAGGAATCCAAGCTGAAGAACACAACATCATGAAAAGGGCTACAACAGTTAATTTTTCTGTGCTTCAGAATGGTCAGTGATTTGGGACTGAATCAGCCCTCTAATTGATACAAACTGCATATATTCTAGTATTAAAGAAGAAATAATTCTTATTTATAAATAACATGCTAATATGGTATTTCAGACAGTAGTCTGGGAAATCCTTTAGTCACCTCCATGAATTTTAATACATAGTTCTTCTTAATGCAGTTTCTGTAAATAATTTTGACAACGTGCTAAAAAGAATAGAATTACTAATTACTTTCAAAACATGTATGAGCAAATCCTGAAATTTCTTTAATTGTAGAGTTCTAGCATGGGTAAGTTATTGATGAATAAAGTATAAATAGTGAAATAAAAACTTATTTATGGTAGGTAATGTTTATTTGATTTTTGTCCTTAGTGAAAAATTTACATGATTTTGAATGTTTTTTCTCCCCAGAACCTAAGTACTTGTATGAAATCTTAATCCACACTATCTGTGTAATATTTGAGTTAATTTTTAATATGGTAAGAAAGCATGCTGTAGCTTTACTTTTAGTGACCCTGCTGCAACTGGAATAACTCCATCAAGTGAACTGCACGATTCCAGCATGACTGATAGAAAAATCTGGCACTTGTGCTTCTGTGAACATTAATGTAATTAATGAAGCATTTCAATGCACAGAAGAATTTTTAAAATACTGTTAATCAAATAAAAATATTATTAATCAAAGTTTTTAAGATTCATGATATGGGCTTGACATATATGTAACTAGAAAATAATACTATAATATGTAAATAATTAACTAAAATGCTCAAATATTTCACAAGGTTAAAAATTTGCATGTTTCTGTTCCTGCTAATCAGATTGATATCCACAAATATTCCATAGGACCCCATTCTGAAATCATTCCCCCAGGGGTAATAATACATTACCATCCCTTAATATTCTTTATTTCTCCTGGTCCTTTTACCCTTTTAGTTACCTAGATATTAATCTTTTGTTCTGACTACCAATTGCTTTTTGCTTCCAAAGAAGACGATTAGTCTGGTGCTGCTGCTCCTAAGTTACACTGTTTTACCACCAGATTTAGTGTTATCTTTGTTCTTTCTCCAAAGGAAGTGCATAATAGGCTGTGCAATCCTTAGACAAGGATCCTTGTAGTATGGATGATTTAACATCAACACTCCAAGAGAGCTAAGAAAACATACTGTCTTTTTTTGAAATGCTTATGTTATAACTACATAAATGTTCCATAAGCCAACAGATACAAATGATGCCAAATATGCTGCATGTTTCAAAGTTTCCATTGCCAAGAGTACTTTTTGAAGTGGCCACGTTCAAGTGAGTTTCTTTTTATTTCTGAAAACAGAGTATTGGAAAAGTTGTGTACAGCTTTTTTGAAAGCATACAGCTGTAAATCATAAAATGTTTTATTTACAATTATTTGATTAAACTAATGCACTGCATATTGTCATCACTTTCAAGCCCTATGGAAAATTTGGGCTCTAGCAAGGAATATTTATTGTTAGGAAGGAAATTAGTAAATACAGTCATTGGGTGTTTTATTCACTTTAAAAACAGACTAGTATCAAAAGCAATGCACAACGTACTGCTCACAGGGCTGGCATGACATGTCAAGAGCTCCAGAAACCAATTCATTTCAACCTCCAGCAGCTCATTTCCCCTCCCACTGTTTCAAGAACTCAGAGCCAAATTCCTTCCCCCATGTAGTTTTGCTGAAATCATTTGTGATATTGTAAACTAAGATGAACTTAGTACCATGTATCTCCCCTTTCTTTTACATATTAAATCCTTTGGGAGAGATTTTCTTTTATCTTATGCTGGTATTTCTCTGTTGACCTAAATAAGGGGTGCTGATTACTTTTCCCTAAGTGAAAAAAAATTGGGATCTTTGCAGTATTGTGTTGGAAAATGTTTTTTGATGAGTGTAATGCAAATAACTCTTTCATGAAAGTCAGATGTTTCTTGACGCCATCCTGAGTTAACACGGAGACACCTCGACTTGAGAAAAGGGGGGCCCTGATCCTGTAGTTCAAACACTCAACAGGGTTTTTTTCCTCCCATTGGCTCCCAGGTTGAGCAGGACTACTGCCTGATTGACATTACAACTCCATGGCTGCTTTAATGCAAGACATGTACGGGCAGCTGCTGAAAGGGTGATTGCACCTTCTCTTCCCCGATTTGCATGGCAGTGCAGTGAGTCTGACTGAGCCAACTGAAAACTAATCTTTTTTTTTTGCTACTTTAGTTTTTAGCCAGATTAGCCCATTATCCAATTAATTGCCTGGCTGTGCAAACGCTACCTGGTGATGCAGGGTTGGCCAAGAGTAGAGAGAGCAATGGGAAGCATACCTCCAGTGAGGGGCTGCCTTCAAATCACATAAAGGTGACTGTACAGCTACAGCTGAATTGCAGCATCTTGTCTTGACAAAGAAAAGGAAGAAGGGAGGATGTGATCATCTGCTGTTAACTGCCCCTGAAGCTATCGCATATTTTCACCAAACACATGGAAAGTGCGCAACAAACTCAACTTCTTGCTGGCCTGGGTAGAACTGTAACACACTGTCTGTCCTGTTTCTGATGTGACAGCAATTGAATCCATTTGTGTCATATATTTTTCCCTTTTGCCCAAATGTATGAAATTTAATTAATGACTTTTGTTAAATAAAGGAGGTAGAACAAAGGATTACAATGACAGAAATGCTTACATTCAGAAAGAGGCGGAAAGCAATTCTGATACCGAGAGAGAGGGAAATACATATAAAGGGGTAGAAAATGGAAGTAGCACAGCATATAAAGAACTTCCAAATGAGTATGCAGTATATGAATCAGATGAAAACATTTTTATTCATGCAGAGGTCCTAATGTATCCTCTAGGCAGAACAAGTACTCAGCTAACAGATACTCAGTATTTCAGGTCAGGCTTTCTAGTAAACTGCAGGTGATGGAGTTCGTATAATCTGTCTCTCTACAAACTTTTTAAGTGCACAAAAAAAGCATCAAAAGGAATACAGAAATCAGAAGGGATAGTGGAAAAGAACAACAAACTGAGAAAAAAAAGAATACAATCAGGCATGGGCAAAAGAGCATTAAAATAATCACATGGGGAATAGTCCCAAAGTAAATCCATAATACATATTGTTGTGGGTTGATCTCTGTTGTAAGTTACAGTGTATAATGCCACTACTAAAAGCTAAAGAACAAATAGAGCACATTAAAAATACTACTGTAGCACCCACTGAGACAAAGATATGAACAATGTTTGTCAATGTGTTTTTTTACACTAGTGACTTATTACATTCTGAAAGCATCTATGTTTTAAATCCACCAGATTGTTTCATCTATTTCTGTTATCTAGCAACTATTTCAGAAGGCCTTAAAAATATTCAGAGCATCTAAAAAATGCTAGAATAAATGATATTTTAAAGGTAGATAATACATAAATACGATAGGATGAGGGGTAATGGGTTTAAACTGAAAAAGGGTAGATTTATATTAGATGTAAGGAAGAAGTTTTTTACTGTGAAGGTGGTGAGGCACTGGAACAGGTTTCCCAGAGAGTTTGTGGATGACCCATCCCTGGAAGTGTTCAAGGCCAGGTTGGATGGGGCTTTGAGCAACCTGGTGTAGTGGAAGGTGTCCCTGCCCATGGCAAGGGGATTGGAACTAGATGATCTTTAAGGTCCCTTCCAACCCAAACCATTCTATGATTCTATGACTGTTTTGTAATATGGGTGTTTTAATGTAATTACAAGTAATTGATTTCATATGTACATCATATATGCAGCATGAGTTGCAGAAGTGCTGAGCTTTCGTCATTGTTTTGGTAACATTTATCTTTTGTAAGGTACAGGTGCTTGTGAACACAGCCTATGTAACTTGCTACAGTACTCCAGTAGAGAAGCAAAAGTGAGATACCAGTAAGCCTCCTGGTTTTGTTCCTAACCCTGGTGCTCTTGTTCACACTGTGATCCAATATGCCTTTGCAGAACTCCTGCTGTTGGCCCTTCCCCATATTACAGATAAATACTAAGGTGACGTTTCTTAACCCCTCTACAAATGGAGACGACATTCGCAAGACTGGTAAATGACTGAATAACACAACAAAAAAAAGGAGAGTAAGGCTATTAATATTTAGAAAAGTTGCAAATCTGGTCTGTGACATATAAACTTCCATTTTTTCCATAACCTGACCAGTCAGAGGTGAGAGAAAAAATCTGAAGCAGTAGCAGAATCTTGTTATTTATGGGAGACTATTTGCTGCTCATGCAGATCTTATAGCTATTAACTCTATAATTTCAGTTCAACTTCCTTAAAAGCTTAAGTCCATCTTTTATCGTGATACTGCAGCTGCAAGAACAGGGTAGAAAATGTACTCTGAATTCCAACATTACTGAAATGAGAATTTTCTCAATAAATAATATATCAAAACCTGGATGACTGGTTGAAAGAGAAAACTAAAACATGCTGTGCAGAGTTTAAAATACCATGAGCTCATAACTTGGAACACAATTATCACCTTTTTTTATGATTCTGTTATGGGAGGCTGTAGAGGGTGCAGCCATTCACTGAAGCGTGGGTCCTCACTTGCCAAGCAGTCCAACGTGAAAGTACTTCCTACTTTTTTAAGGAAGAGTAAATTCTAATAGGTGTCTTATTCTGTCTTCATATCAAAATAATTTCCAGGCACTAGTCCCAGTAGTGTGCTGTAATGGTTTGATTCAAACTAGATTTAAACTATCACTATAAGGACAGAAAATGTCTGGGCAGATACAAATATCTCTGCTGGCATCATTATGATTGTGTCTAAGCTTCCTGATATACTATGGATGAGCTGCTTTTCCCCTTAGCTGAGCTATACTCTGTTGAAGGAAATGTCAGATTTTGAAGAGGTATAATACTGCATTGTCTTGGCAAAGCCGTGACCCAGCACTGTAAAGACACATACGTACTCAATTCCTTTACGGAGTTCACAATACTACTAAGTAAATAAGAGTGCCATAATATTAAGACTATGATGAGGTTTCTTGCTATGGTAGCCTCTCCTAAAAATGCAAGTCCAATGGTGAAACACAAACCTTCTGCCAATTTAGTACTTGAAATAAGTATCAACAGTATACACAGCCCTTACACAAGTTATAACTTGTTCCAAAAGTACCGGAACACTGTAATTTACTTAATCATGATAAAGAGAAGTGGTGTTATTTACAGTATAAAATTGAAAAACATCATAAAAGGAAAACTATCAAGTAATAACTTAAAAACTCTATATATTTGCATGTGATTCAGGAGCCTTCATTTTTTGTAAAATTATTACTTAGGAAAGAAAAAAAAATTGTTCCAATTTTTGTTTCCTCACGACAACAAGAGAAAAACAGCTTCTATCAGCTGACAGCCTGATGTGAGCAGCCATAAAGGCAACTTGGTTAGAAGGTCATGGCACAGCATGACTGTCACCTCTTCCACAGTGTAATTCCAAAAAATATTTCTGAAGTTCCTTTTTGGCACAGTTACTTGCATAGGCTGAATACTAAAGAAAAATAAACGAGAATGCTAAAGAAGTTGTCCTTGTCTCAGTAGGGATGTTTTCTATCCTCTTGATACAGACTGTGAACCTGTGAGTGCTGGTCTAGCTTAGCTGTGTGTTAAACATCTTAATCATGTGGGCTCTCAACAGAGCTGATTAAAGCTTTTTGTCAAAATGTTTTTTTTTTTATATATTGTTTATAAAAAAACCCTGATGCTTCTTGAAATTTCAGTTTAGGATTTAACTACTTCAGCTAGGAATATGTTCGAGTTTGACATTTAAAAAAGGACAAAAAAAAAATACCGTGTATTCTTTCTTGAATGAAATTTGTAAATTAAATAACTCATAAAGAGAGTCAAAATCCTTTTGACTTTATTGATAGAAAATGCTTTGATTAAACCTAACTGATTTTGGTAGGGATAAGGATTCACTCGTTTAAAAATTTCAGAGTGCTTTGTTTTCCATTTTGGACCTGAAAAACTGTGAAGTAGGAGAATTTCTAATGAAACAGAAAATCTGGTTCCTCTTTATTTAAAATTTAGCTCAGTGTTAAATGTAGTTAAGTTGCAGTTCAAACTAGAATTAATTACTGTCTTTATCAGCTAAATATAATGCATTTGTATTGATACTTTAGACAAGAAGATATCTGAATACATATGAAACCCACTGTTTCTGCAATTTGGGGATGAATCAGTAGGACTGAACAAAGAAAGGTAGTACAGTCAGTCTTCACATGACAGAACAAATGGAAATTCGTATCTCTACCAGAATACCATGCAACATAAATCACAAGACAGAAAATAAATATGAAAGACCGAAGAGAGGCAGCAGACTGAGCTACATGTACAACTGAAGAAATGAAAGGGAACAGAGCTTAGTATCACACCAGCATAATGGCGGAAAACAAATTATGCAAATAATCTGCAGAAAGATTCAAAACACTGGAATATACAAACAGGTTTGACATCACTACAGAAGCAAAACCTCAGAATTTGTTCGTATTTTTTAAAGAATTTTCAAACATTCTGTAACATGTCTCCCATGCCCATTTGCAGAACATAGAAATTACTGTACTTTGTAATTTTAAAAATCCCCCAAATCTGTGGGAATCATGAGCTGAGTGTGGAAACTTAAAAACATCAGTGTTTTTTCTCCCTAGTGAATTTTATGTTCTTGAGAAGGCGCTAATCTAATAGCAGTATGCTGTTTATACACTGAATGCACCCTCACACTCTACCAGCATGCCCAAAATCTTGAGCTGGAGGAATCAGCTCTAATGCAAATAAGGGTAGTTCAGTTTCCCTGAATACTGAAGTCCTTGTCCAGCTAGGAATGAGGCAAAGATAAGCAACACAGTGAAAAAAAGTACTATTAGCTGCCTAGCTATTCTTCTCTTCTCGATGCACTCAATTATCAGGAGGTGAAGTGCTCTGCATTTCAGCCAGCACAGTCATCTTTAGAAGCATGCAATGCTGCCTGCATTTCATATATTAGAATGAATACGAAGAAATTTTTTCAGGTGAGGTTCCTAAAATGTTCAATATCAGGCATGTTCTGCTGCAAATGTAAGCAGTAGGAGGCTGACCCCATACGGTAATGATATTGAGCCAATAGTGCCTGTGAAACTCCTGCCCCAAACACACAGTGAGGTGATTTTGTGACCTTACAAAAAAGTTAAAAGAAATTCTCAGCTTTCTTCAATGCATTGACCTTCAACACTGGCTTTCACAACAGAGTGGCTATCTGTTAAGCTTTCACCACATGTTGGATGCAGGCATTCGATCATGGGAATCAGAAGTACTGTGAATCTGCCTTGTCATGTGAGGAAGAAGAGCTAGCATCATTAGGAGCGTGCCTTTTAGCTGGGCAATGTATGGAGGAGTATCGGTGGCTGCAGAGTTGCACTGGCTCTTTCAGCCTGGAAGCTGGTGTGGTTGACAGATCACAGATAAAACTGCTGGCTCAGGCATAGGGGCTCCTGATGCAGGACTCGAGCTGTGCTACAAATGTATGGTATTTGTAACTCACTGCAGAAGGTGTGATAAGGGAATGAAAGGGGAGAGGCTCATGCTCAGCCTATGAGATTTCATATAAAAGTCTCAAGAAAAGAGCAGTAACTGCTATTTTCCTGTAGTTTATTTTCTTTATTCTTTCCCTCCTTTTTTAATTTTTTGGTTTTTTTTTCCTTTCAACATTTTAATTTTTTTTTCCATAGGATTTGTCCACCTCTCTGCTATTTAGCTTGCCTGCAAATTTCAAAAACAATAGGGATGGTGTGTCAAAAAAGAAGGATGCAATTATCATCTAGTCATTCTCCTTGCTGTCCAATAAAAATAGAATATAACACAGTTGGAACTCAGAACAATAAAAAACCTCTTAGCTAAAATGTTAGTATTTGGAATTTAGTTGCTTTAGTAATGGGTTTTTTCTTAATAGAAAAACATGCTGAGATGCAAGAAATCTTAGAGAAGATAATGTTCTGCTAAAGCCTGTGAAAATGGATTCAGTCAGTGCATTATAGAAAGCTATGGTTTGTTCCCAGAAATAGCCGATTTTCCTTGCTAGGTTTAAAAGATAACACCTTTAACTTGCACCAACGGGAAGATGTTTTAGAGAAATTTTTGGCCCATTTCAGTTCGGCAGTGGCTCAAGTTAGTATTCTAACAGACCTGCAGCCCTTAAAGCAGTAGTATGCATTAAAAAAAAATGGGTAGAGACAACTAAAGACCAACACGTACTCATAAGTTAATGAATGTACCATTGTTGCAGAGGAGCAAACAGATAAGGAGAGCACATAAGAAGAGAACCTAGCATGTACTGCTGCTAATATACCTGAAGGGTAAATTGCAGTACAGGACAAGCAGGCAAGCTACTGTTGATAGGCATCATTTCATCTCGAGAAGACAGTGTTGAATTAATAAGAATGTCAAACAGAAACATATTTGCCCATTGAAAGCATGAAGATAAACAACTCATATCTAGCAAGACTAAACAATTACCTCGCCAAAAATGCATTCTGAGCAAAAGACAATGATTATTCTCACTATTTCAGGTAAACAGACAAAAGGAAAAACTGTGAAAAAAGAAGCAGACAAGATAGCTACACCAAATACTTAGGACCAAAGAGTAAGGAAGTAAGTGCCTGGATAACAGGATTCCAATGATGTGTTACTAACCTTTATCTTTCTAATATGATTCACTATAAAGCTACATTTCATAGTTCCAGTTTGATTTTTGGTTGCAAGCATTTTGTCTATTTGAGAATACAGACTAAAATAAAAAGGAAGACTGCAAAGGATACCCTCCATTTCATCTGATACTGGATCAAGCTCTTAGGTTTTTTCCTACATTTATCAACATGAGATGGGGAATAAAAATATTGTCTATGTGTGTTCTGTGGCGTATAAGCTACCAAATGTGCGGGGGTGGGGGGGGAGTTCATTCTCTTCCTTGCTATATTGTTTATTAGTTTTGTGAACTTGCAGACTCCTCTAATCAATCCTTATCAGCATTAACTGCAGCCTGTACTGTGTGCTCCCAAGAGAGAATACTGAGGTAAGGCTTTGAAAGGGTATTAAACTGTGCTACCACAGGAATTGGGAAAGCCACAGCGAGATGACTTAGATACCTGAAATGACTCCCACGGACTCACGTTCTTGGCCGGTTTCATGGCAGCCTCTCGGTAGAAAACATCAGTTCTCAGTTTGCCTTTCTTTCCTATAGGGCAGCAAATATTATGGCCCTTTTAAAGCCTTGTACTTGATTTATATTACCAAAATCCTAGTGTACATGCACCCCTATCATCCCTAATGTTCAGTAAGTATGTCCAGGTCAGACACCTGAATTAGAATTCTGTTTGATGGAGCATCTATTGTATGTTTTTCTCACTATGTGTATTTGCCAAAACTTCTTCCCAAAAGTTTTTGCATACTATCTTGTAGGGCAAGATGTATGGAATTTAAGTTATGATTGTGGTACAAGAGTGAAATTCAAGTTTGTACTATGGTTATAGTTGTGTAGCTGAGTATCAGGGCCATGCCTGCATGCCTACCCAGCACAGTCATCGAATTCCAGCATTGCTCCAGGAACTTCCCAGCTAGTCTCTGTAGAGATAAGCCTAGTGAAAGACAAGGGGATTGACTGAACATCTGACTGTCTTCACAGCAAAGCATTTGACTAATTGCTGCAGGAGGCCTACAGGTGGGAATTTCAGACTGTCCTGGAGACTACCAAAAAGCAGCCTCTGCTGTGCATAAGGCTTTTGGTAGACACTGTATTAATGCTTAAATTTGTTAATTAATACCCTGGATAGAGAATCTGTCAGTCCGAAGGAGTCCCCAAAACAATTTCTGCAGCATTTTCCTGCAGCTGCAGGAATGGTAACACAAGACAACCTTTTGCATGTAATTAAGCTATTAGGAGGTGGTTTGTACATAGTTTAAGATCATTGACAGAAGCATGTCATGGACAGGTTGGAATGGTCACCTAGGACCCTATTCAAAAGACTGCAGTAAATTAGCTTTTGTCTGTTAACAAATACTCAGTGAGTGTCTGTGCAACACTAGTATATGTGCTCAGATGGACAACTCTTAGCCAGTTTTGTAATTTTTGGGAGGCACTCTCATTTCTCAAACTGCACTCCTTTTGCATGCAACCGTGTTCTGCTCAGCAGCTGCTTCTAATGTTAAAATTCACTGTCAGGTGACAAAACTGAAGAAATTCAAAGTCTAGAACTTATAATATTTGTAAAGTATACTTTTTTGTACTGTTTGTATCAGGAAAAAGAAGTGGGTTTTTTTTCTTTTATTTTAAGAGAAAATTCAAAGTAGATGTTGGGAGTCTTTGACAAAGAACAAATTAAAAAAGAACATCTATCAAAGCAATTCATTGGCAAGTTTGGGAAAGGAGAGGAAGTGAGTTACTGGAAATACCCAGAAATATTTTTGTAGCAGCACTCATTTGCAGACTTCACAGTTGCACTTTCACGGTTGATTTTCATTTCTTATTGTACATTAAAGGAAATTTCTTATTCCTCTCATTGAACCATGATAAAAGGATAGCTTCTTCTAATTAATCTTTACTTTTAAATATAAGTTTGTTGAGTTTTTAGCAAATATACAATCTTAATTCAAACATCATAGTTATCCTTCCAGGAAATATTTGATGGTACTGATAATTTTGTGCTGAAAATTACCATATTTTTAAATTAAGGTATGTGGGCCTATTATGAATTATCTGTGACAAAGT